>CAHIKZ030005488.1:1865000-2067500 GCA_903632075.3 Acanthosepion pharaonis | reverse complement strand
TTTACATTTTAATCCCCACCTTCACTTTTTTGGCTTTCCTGTTTTATCTCGTCTGTTACCCCTCTCTAAAACTCGATGAATTACTCCATTATGATTATTTCAAATCCCTAATTATATATATATATATATATATATATATATATATATATATATATATATATATATATTATTATTATTATTATTATAAGATTATTTTGTAAGGATTTTCAAACTTTTTTATTATATATATATATATATATATATATATATATATATATATATATATATATATATGGGGGTGTTATGGGAACTTAGCCATAATAACATAATGGACTATTCTATACGTAATAAATACTGTGCCTCAAGAGAAAGCAGGGAGTTCAGTCTGAAGTCTGGAGTGAGGTCCGTCAGGAGTCCGTCAGTCAGAGCAAGAGAGTCAGTCAGTCGAGTCAGAGGCAGTCCGAAACAGAGTCGCGTTCAGACAATTACTGCAAGACATTGGAATAGTGATACTGGTTGAGACTACATTGTTTTCCCTACTAAACCTGATTGTTCATACTAACACTTTCTACTTCTCTGTATATATTCCTGTTTGTAATATATCTGTGTTATTCCATATCCGTGTTCGAGTTCTTCTTTATTGGTTCTACCTTGGACCATCACCGTGGTACAAGGACCTGGACCATAACAGTATGTATGCATGTATATATATATATATGTATGTATGTATGGATGTATATACATATATGTATGTATGCATGTATATATATATGTATGCATGCATGTATATATATATATATATATATATCGGAACTCTTGACCAATGTTAATTTTTTATGACCTACAGAAGCGGAAGTGGGGGGGATGAACTATATTATATTTCTTTTTTTTGTTTCTGCGCTTATCGCTATACTTATCTGCAATTTTCAGGTTACATAAGATCTCTATCTTGAACCCCAGGAACTTGAAAGCTCTAATAATTTTCGTCTGCAGTTTCATATTTAGTGGACCATATTTATATTATTTTACTATGGAATTAATTTTAAATAAAAGGAGATTATGAATTGAACCGTTTTTGTTTTTTGTTTTTTTTTTACATATTTTTTTTATATTTTAAACTCATGTATATTGGTTTCGAAAAGGAGTAAAATCTTTCAGGATCGGAAATATTTGGAAAAAATAATCTGGGTCGCAGTTTTTTTTTTTTTTTTTTTTTTTTTTGATAAGTTTCAATAGCAGTATTTCCTAAAGTTTTCCGTCTAAGTAACTTTCTCTTTTAATAAGTCTGGCATTCTTTAGATCAAAGTTTTCGCTGAATTTATTTCTCTGTATGACTAATGCATTTGATAAATTATTGTGTATAAGGTTCTTTTTGTGTTCATAGATACTTTTTTAATTTCTTCATGTTTCCCCAATGTATTGTGAGGAGCAGTTTTAACAGTTTATTTTATATATACCGGCTTCAGAATTATTGTTGTTCTGTGTATTTTTGGTTCTGATCATATCCATAATAGTTTGGGATGTGGTTGTAATTATATTGATATTGTTAAGATTGAATAAATTGTTTTGGGTAGTAGATGTTAGGGGAGTTAGTGGATAGTATTATATGCCTGTTTTTATCCAATTTATTGTCATTGTTCTTAATAATGTTAATATCTTTTTTGCTGTTGTATATTATGCATGACTTTCTCTTAGCATCGTGGATGATATGATGAGGATATTGGAGATGTTTGAAAGTGTTTTCTATGTATATTTTTTCTTTGGGTAACTATTGGGGGCTGCAAATAATTGGTGTTCTTAAATAGAATCAGATAATTATTCCACATTTTATCCTGTTACAGTGGTGGAAATAAAAATTGATAAGAACATTTTTGTTGGTAGATTCTTAACTTTAAAAAATTGCTAAAACGGCATTTTTATTTTTGCTTATGAATAACTGTTGCAAAATAAAATCCTTACATTTGTCTTCATAAAGTCCATCACAAGACAAGACGCGTCGTAAGATACGTTTTCCTTCTGTTTATATACATACATATAAATATATATATATATATATATTAAGAAAATCGTTAACAATGTGGTAAACATTTTACGTGTGACGCGTTTCACCTTTCGGATTTCAGCCGACTAAAGTTGTCAGGCTAATTTTCGAAACTGCTCCTAGGGAACGCTCTCAGGACTATAAATAATATATTTTTCTCGTTCTCTTCTCTTACTTTTTCCGCTCACACTTCACCATGTTAATCTCTCGTGAAGAACGTACTTCCCTTTTAAGAAACGCATGAACAACACACACACACACACACATACACACACACATACATACATACATACATACACATATATACTTACGTACTCACTACACTTACTTTGGACCAAAAGTTTTCACATCATTTGTCACACACATTAATCTCTTTGTCGCTTGTATACTTTTCTCGTTATTATTATTTGTTTGTATATATATATATATATATATTATTTCTTGTCTTTTTTATCATTTATTTACGTGGACTCACATCCCAAGTCCGCCATTTTTGTTCTGGGCATTTCAGGAGACACACGTGTTTATCTCTCAAGGCATACACCGGCCCGCAACAATGTTTACTTTGATGTGATTACACATGCGTATAAAGGAGAAGGGCGGTGACATTTTACACTTTTTTTTTTAAATATGTATTTGAATATATAGTCTATATAATTTCATTTAGTTTCTTTTATTTTTGTTTATGTGCTTTCAACACTTTTGTTATCAATTATCTCAGATTATGATAATAGATATGTTAATGTTGTAAGAACCTGGACTCAAATTTAGTGTGGAGGTTCTAGCGATTAAAGCACTTTCTATAGATTTTCGTCTTATTAAATTACTTTCGCTTTTTATTAAAGTAGTATTTTTTTAAAATTGAAATTATGGTTAGAATCATTACAGTGAACTCTTCCTGTTCTTTCCAAACATTACAACAAGTGTAAACCAGCGTTATCGATAGCAACCGTTTATCTTTGTCGCATCTATCAACACACCTATCACACCTCAACTCATACACCACACTATCCCAGCTCCTCTAGATTTGTTGAATAATATAAACCTTACTGTCAATCGGCTTTCATTTCACGAGACACAATCCTGGAAAACGAATATAGCAACATTCGGAAATACCCGGGGAAATAATATAAAATGAAAATAAATATGAACTTTGGTAAAATTACCGACTACTTCGGAAATTTGAAAAATTTAATAAAAAATTTGATAGTCAGAACTTGTCGATATTATTCAACCAAATATGTTTGAAAGAATTATAGCTGTTGAAATACACAACTCAATTAATTAATCAGTTTGTCTGACGATCGCAAAAGCGTGAAACCCAGGGTTACAAACTCACATCTATCCAACCAAATATGTTAGCTCTATCTCTGATATTGAGCGCTTTCTAATAAGTACCGCGCATATAATATATAAATAATTATACATATATATATTTATTTATATTTATATACACACACTTTTCATATATATATATATATATATATATATATATATATATATATATATATATATAAGTCAACACTTAGAGGCGACAGTCTGTTTCATGCAGGATGCAATCGTCAGACTACGAGTGCTGTTATTTTTCTCGGCTATTTATATATATACGGGTCAGTGGTGAATTTATAAACAGAGATCATATCATTCATATACAGGTTCGGGATTAGAGTACCTTATTGAAATTGTTTGCGAAGATGTATTCTCGCCATTTAAATCATTAAGCTCTATATTTGTTTTTTGTATGAATGATTAATGTAATTATATATATATATATATAAGGCTCAAACACTAATATTCCATGGTTATAATTTATTACATTGGAATCATAATCACGATCCAATTCATCAGACCTATAAATTTATATTATATTCTTGATCTGTCCTGAACACTGTGCTCTACCTAGATTCTATCCTCTTTGAAATTTATATATATATATATATATATATTCTGCACTCACATGTATGTACTCAGTTACATATACTAGAACAAACCTGTGAAAATTTCATGGTTTTCCTATTTAATTTTTCTATTTAAATTCTTAATATTTAATAAGCTCATAGCGAGTTCTACACAATAAAATGTCTGTAGAAAATCACCTATCGCATCGTTAAATATTTGAGCTTTACAATTTTAACAAAATATTGTAATAACAATCATAAATATGAATACTGGTCTGTATTTTAAGAAGTAAGGGGGTACAAATGATAAGAACTGTAATTGACAAGTTATTCAATTTCTATGAAACAGACTTTAAAAGCATGTCTCTACTGAAACTCAATAGCGTCTCTGATATGTCTTTTCCGTCATTCCACGCGATCAAAACGGAAGAGTCCATTGTTTAGGAGGTATTTGCAGGTCACGTTTAACACTTATATCTTCCGTTCTTTGTTTCTTTCTTTTACTAATGTAACCAAGTAGACAGTGACTGTCTGTTATGTCTGATCATGCGCACTTCTAATGTTCGAAGGTTTGCTTTAATTTTTGGTGAAAATAAAGACAAAAAAATGCACAACATCTTTGACGGTGGATATCTTTGTTTTATGTCTTTATAACAACTCTGAAGATGGCTTATGTGAGCCGAAAGCTTAGGACCAACTTAAAAAAATATCCAAATGTTGGACAATTTTTGTCTTTATTTTCAATATTCAAACATTAGAACGGTTCATGATCAGACATAACAGACATTCATTGTCAGTTATATTTAATAATATATATATATATATATATATATATATATATATATATATATATATATATATATATATATAGTTAAGTTATGAAGAACTTGGTAATCCGTATGGGTAATCCCAAGGAGGATGAAATCCTGAGAGCTCAATGTAAATCCAGAGCCAATATTTAAAAGAAAAACAGACCACTTTAAAGTACCATTATGATAATTTATTTCACCTGAGCCCTTTTAAAAGACACCGGATCATCTGGTAGCACTTCTGAAAATGAAATTAAACATGAAATTAAAATTGATGGGTAGTGTAAGAAGTTTTTGCAATTTAACAGAGAGTGTAAAAGCAGTAGTTAAAGAGACATGGTAGAGTATAGGGAGGGATTAATTTCATATATATATATATATATATATATATATATATATATTTCATATATATATATATACATATATATATATTTCATATCTCTCTCTCTATATATATATATATTCGACTCTCCCGTCGAATTCGACATATGAGGGTCATGCAAATCAGTTTCTAGGAAACCGACAGCCCGACATCAGCACATGAGATTTGACTACAGTGGTGAAGGTTTCGTGCAGGGCCATCAACACTTTTTGAAGGGCCTAATACAGAGACCTGGTGCACTACGTGCCACAAGGTCCCCGAACGACCCTCCGCGGGTTTTGAATTCTGAGTTGTCCTTCTCCTAGACCAGTTGCCATCCAAGGCTATAGAACCCAATCTGTCTTGCTATTTACCAATAGCTGGGGAGAGAAGAAGAGGATTCACTCCTTTCCCAAGGGTATTAGCACGTAAGTGTATGTAATGGATTCGACTGGAAATGATCTTGTAAATACGATAAATGTAGAAAGTGGCATGCAGATTTAAAGGTGAAAAGAAAATCTTTTAGGTAGGATAATGAATACACACCGGCTCTGTCTATATATATATATATATATATATATATAATGTGAGATTTGCATGAGTGTGTATACAGTATATGACAGAGCAAGCTCTTTAATATTACCTTCAAATATTACCCCATATTAACTTAACTAAAATTTAAGTAAAAGAGATTACCTATCTAGAAACAGTCATGAGTTAAATTCATGAGCAAAATTCAAACGGAAAGAGATGTCAACTTAATAATCAATAATAAAATTTTTTTTTAAAAAGATTACTAGAAGTAAACTTATATTTTAAAATAAAATTTTATTCTTTTAATGTACTTTCTATGAATATTTTTCTAATCGACTATTTCATAGAAAATCCCCAAAATTTAAAAAAAATTTAAATCACTAACAAACATCAAATCATTTGTAGACAGTTTAGAGACATTCAAATTTATATCAAACATTATAATCTTTATGAACCCCCAAAATAACACTTTCAAAGTAAAACAAAATAACAGCGTCTGTTTCTAGCCTGTTTTTTTTTCCAAATAAAATTAGTGACACCTTCTCTCATGATTTCCTTCTCTCTTTTTCTCTTTATGTGTTTTTTCTCCTCTACGCCCTCGATCTCAATATATAACTTCCGTTAAGTTAACCGTTTAAATGTGTCAATGTCTGGACCTCTTCAAATAATTTTAAGTATGAAAGAATAGAAATTTTAAATTACATCTAACTCAATCATGTCTTCTCTCTCCCCCCTCACTTCCTCACTTCGTTAATTTACATATGTTTAATATGGCCCGTCAAAAATGTGTAAATTTCTTTTCATTTTTTGTTTCAACCTTTGGAAGTAAAGTCTGATGATCCGCAGTCCTTTTTAAAAGGGCTGTGGTGAAATAATTTATTACATGGAACCTTAAAGTGGACAGGTTTTAATTTAAGTTTTATATATATATATATATATATATATATATATATATATATATATATATATATATATATAACTAGTAGTAGAGCCCGGCGTTGCCTGGGGATGTAACAGTAAGAGATAGATCAAGTATCGACTATCATAAAGACTGAAAAAATAAAATTGACAAAGATTATTGTTTAAGGTTGACGGACACGCATGTCCTAATTAGTTTTTTTTTTTTTTTTTAACGAATTGGTCAAACCCAAACTCAAACAAAAACATTGTTTTCAATCGTTATGAGTCTATCGGTTGAATAGAATTTTATTATAAACAATTGTCTTGTAAATGGAATTTTTAAAGCATTCTGAATGTAAAAATAAAGAAAAAAGTGTGCAAGACAATAAGAAAAACTACCTGCCAAAAAAAAAAGTGAAGTTTTGTTGAAATCAGTTGAAAAATGTAGGAAATCTGATCCCATATATAAACGAACACACACAAACAACCTGGGTTTTATAATAAGTATAATTCGATATGAGTTGTCCCCCTTTCATTCTCATGATGCCTCCTAATCGTGTTTTCAAATTGATTTCGTGCAAAAACAATTGTGTTTTCCAATTTTGGGCGCTGTTAGAACCACCGCAAGGTAGTCCTGTGAAGTTTTGTTGAAATCGGTTGAAAAATGTAGGAAATCTGATCCAATATATAAACGTACAGACACGCACACACACACACACACACACACACACACACACACACAATCTGCGTTTTATAATAAGTAAGATAAACTTTATAAGGCTTGTTCTTTTTAGCTTTTTAAAATGCTATATAAATTTTGCTTATTCCTAGCGATCGTTAAATGTTGTACCATAAAAAACTTATTTAAATATATGCATATAATTTCCTTAATATTTCGTATGTATAAAAATGTCAATGTATCTGCCATAAATAATAGGTTTATTTAATTTCTTTTATTTATTTATTAGACTTGTGTTTTGAATTTATTCGATTCATTTGAAAATATAACGACACATTAAAAACGAAACCACTTACGATTTCCTTCCCTTTATTTTGTTGTCTCAGAATGAATTTGCTCAGTTGGAATTTGTATGTCTGAAAACAATAAACAATTTCTTAGATGTACTTATTGATTAAATCGCGTTTCCTACTATCTGGCGCACGAAGTTTAAAAAAAAAAACGGAAACAAAATTTATTCTTTTGCTTAACATCAGGAAGAGACAGTTGAATTTCTAGGGCTCATAATGAGGAAAAACGGCTTGGAAAATTTGATACTCATAAGACAGATTGAAGAGAGAGGAAAATAACGCATAACCTAACTAGCGGGTTTGAGTCAATGAATGGTGCAGCAAGTTTTAGGAGAGATACACAAAAGGACAGAATTTATTAAAAAATTACAAAGGACGGGAAATCGTGGAGGGTCATTAACGACACAAAGAAGAAGAAAAAGAAGAATTTGGATGAAATTATGGAATTTCAGAGTCGAAGAAAAGGACCAAAACAAGACTTGCCGTGATACTCAGTGCGCCAAGGATGTGGAGTCTAACAGTGTCAATAAACTTGCAGAAAACATTCTTTTGCCTCAGCTGGGGTAAAAAAAAAAAAAACACCCAGTTTCGTTTCAGTATGAGAGACGAGTCCAAACTAAACAGTCGGTAAGCGACAGTTAGATCTGAGAAAAATAAAAAGCGTGGTTGCTCTGTTTTGAGAGAGTTATTTTTGAGAGACCAACTCAGACAGAGACTCTAAAACTCGTTATAAATAGCTTCAGAAATCACAGAACAATAACGACAAAAATAGCTCCGAATTCCACATAAAATAAAGATGAGACATTTGTATTTATTCAGGCCTCATTTGGGAACACTGCTTTCGAGAGGCAATGCTAGTGCTGATGACTATTACTACAGGGTGTCCCAAAACTCAGCTCGGGAATTAAAAATATAATTTCCGCTTTTTTCTTAATATTCAAAAATATAGGAAATATATTCCCATTTGTCTGATCGCTTCGATAAGTTCAAATTGACAGCTGATCTAAAAAAAAAAATGACCTATATTCTGTCGTTAACTGGAGCAAGAAATGGCTTGTTGATTTTAACGTCTCCGAAACGATACTGCTCACTATAATTCATCTGAGAGAACCTTTTCTGCATTCCATTATCATGGCTGATGCTAATCTTCAGGGGAATGATTCACCGCGATTCCTCGGGCTAATGTTTTCCGCTGACATGAAGTGGAAAGATTATATTGTATCAGTTGCTTGGTCCGCTGCTAGGAAAGTTAGTTCTCTGTGTCAAACAAGAGAAATTTTATTGCCAGAATCTAACTTACATATTCATAAGTCTACCATTTGTTCTGGCTTTGAATATTGCTGTCACATCTGGTCTAGTTTTTCTGCTATATATTTAGAGATATATTTAGAGATTTTCAATGTCATTGGTACTGACTTAGTATATTGTCTTCAATCACTTTCCAAACACAGTCCTGTACATTTTCTATAAACAATTTCATAGTAATTGTTCTGATGAACTTCTCCTTTTGGTACCTAGACCTTATGAATTTAAGCCATAATATAGCTTCCCTCTGTCTTTTCTATAAATATTTTCATGCTAATTGTTCTGATGAGCTTTCCTCTTTGGTACATAGGCTTTATGAATTACCTAGACTTTATGAATTTCAGCGCAGTACTAGATTGGCGGCAAGGTCTCATCATTTTACATTTAAAATGGCTAGATGTAAGTTCTATGCAGTTTCTCACTTGTGGAACTTTCTTCCGGCTTCTTGCTTTCCAGTCAAGTTTGATCTTCAAAAAATTAAATGCAATGTCAATCGTTATCTTCTGTTTTCTTAATTTCTGTTCTTTTATTATTCTCTCTCTTTAATAATGTTTAATTTTTTAAAATTCTTTCGCACTCAGTAATTGCTTGCGTCTTAGTGGCTTTGTTGCCTTGCGTGGAGGGAACTGACTGAAAAACAAAAAATATGAAAAATCATATGATTTAAATGACCTCCATTTTTTACTTTACGCAGATGCGCTCTTTTCCATAACATTCTCAACAACAGTAATTAATGAATCTGTCACATATGTTATTCTTGAATTGTTTGGGGTTTATTGATGTATACATTCTCCATAATGTATCCCCCACCCCAAAAAAATCGGGAGCCGACAGATTAAAAAAACGTGTTGGCCAAAAACTTTCGGAATTTCGATGGCGTTTTGCTGGCATTGAAATGTCGGAAATATTCTCTTTGAGTGTGAATGATGGATTAGTTAATTCTAAAATACAATTCCATGATCTTGGTTCTTGGTTCAGTTGTGAATTTTTCCATGGGCAATTTCTTCATACAAGTGACATTCCATCAACCACGAGAGGACTCTGTATTTTCACTTATTGCGATGAACGGGCGCTCTGTCAAAGAGGCTCCGTGCCTTGAGCACCTATTGCTACTTAAACTCAACCCATAGCTCAAGTGGAACCCGTGCATACGACCAAAAAGTACTGGCAAAATGGTTGGTTCTCTGTACTATCTACCTCCCATCGATCGAACCCTGAACTATCACCAATCACTTTGAATGGCTGTTCCCACAGGGAGGTCCCGTACCTTGGGCACCTATTGGGCCTTGGTTAAGACCTCAGCTGTAACTCGTACGTACGATGCATCGCCAAAGATGCTGGAAAAGAGTCGGTTCCCTATACCGCTCAAAAAGCACCTGACTTCTGCTATCCTCTACCTTTAGAAGAGCCAGATCGGATCTAAAATGGAGTACTGTTGCTATATATGGACAGTAGCTGCCCAATCTTCATTTCCCAATCTCGATAGAGTCCAAAAGCGTTTCCGCGTCCTTGTGGGTGATGAATCATCCCTCTCCGCCTACAACCCCTTTCCTACAAACGAAACGTCAAAAGCCTCTAGCAGGTCTATGGTTTTTTTCCCATGGGAATTGTTCAGATGAACGACATTCCCACACTCCCAGCTAAGACCCGCCATGCCACGCCTATTGTAGCGAACCGCCTTCATTCCCTTCGTAGTCCATTGATGAGATGTAAGTTCCACTCGAGTAGCTCTATTCCACGAATAGCTGCTTTGTGGAACCGACTCCCAAGAGAATGTTTCCCCGATCACTACAATCTTAACCGTTATCTTCCCCACATATCAACATAAACTGTGACTTTTACGCTCTAACTCTCTGTAGCCCTCTACCTCGATTGGCTCTAGGGCCTTGTACACGTCGAGGTGCTCATGTTGCCATATATGGACATGAGCTGACCAGACTTCATTTCCCAGTCTCGATAGAGCCCAAAAGCATTTCCGCGTCCTTGTGGGTGATGAATCCTCCTCTCCGCCTACAACCCCTTTCCTACAAACGAAACGTCAAAAGCCTCTCGCGGGTCTATGGTTTTTTTCCCCATGGAAACTGTTCAGACGAACGACATTCCCACACTCCCAGCTAAGACCCGCCATGCCACGCCTATTGAAGCGAACCGCCTTCATTCCCTTCGTAGTCCATTGATGAGGTGTAAATTCCACTAGAGCAGCTTCTTCCAACGAATAGCTGATTTGTGGAACCGACTCCCAAGAGAATGTTTCCCCGATCTTAACCTATTAACCGTTATCTTCCACACATATCATCATAAACTGTACCTCTTATACTGTAACTTACTGTAGCCCTCTACCTCGACTAGCTCTAAAGAATTGTCCAGTGTAATGACATTTTTAAATTACTCGGTGATTTTTGATACACCCCGTACTTGACATTGAATTCGGTTCTTACCCCTTCACTGCTGTGGCCCTGTGCAAAATCAAATTTGAATTATTATATACTAGTTCGTTGCCTGTATCTTGGCGGACGCCAAGATGATAAAATTTCAAATCTATTCCACTAGAGCCACTCAAGGTAGAGTTTTATCAACTGAGTGATATAAACGTTAAGAGAAGCAAGTAGGAAGTGGAGATTTCTAGGATATGGCGGACAGATAATGACTGACACTTTGAATTAAAAAGGTTATCATTATAGTGTTCGAGAAAGCATCCACGCGGGATTCTCTTTCACAAAGTGGCTGTTCTTCGGCAAGAAGATTTTGGAGTGGATAAATCCTCTTACCAAAGGAATGCATAGGGAATGAGGATGATTCAACCATGTGGATGGGGGTCTTGGTTGCAAAAGTCTAAGCTTGTGGCACTTAAGAATGGAGCGCTCATCTGAATATTTGCCAAATAGGTAGCGATAGGCTTGCGATATTAACACTAAGAATAGAATATATATTCAATTGAAACACAAGTCTAACAAAAAAATGACTTCAATGGGCTGTACATTTCGGCTTATAATCTTTTCCGTTAACCAGGGGTTGTTGTCAGAGTATTGCCCTCCACTTGCAGAATTGATGACGAATTACAAAATCGTATCTATAAAGCATCAACAGCTTTTTGACAACGTTATGGTCGAGTTTTTCTAAACAGCAACTTGTCGAACTCTTCAAAGGTCTCATTGTTGCGTTCTGTGTCATCTCTGGGTCTCCACTCTACTGCATAAGATGGTATCAACAAAAAGGACCATTTCTTTTTTTTATTTGTATTTTTAGGAGAGAATCGTGGCAGCTTGGATTCTAAGAGGCAGCGGGAGGAATGGCATCACGAGAATACATCTCACACGTGGGCTCAGCGTCCATCCGCTGGTGGTCTTAGCCTGTCTCTCGAACCTGGGTGTGGGAGGCGTATCAACTTCAGAATTCTTGCGGCCCACTGTTGAAATCGAGCCGTTTTGGACTTATATCCAAAACCCAGACAAAATCAATCTATCACTCTCAGAATACAACGCCCATGATGCGCTCCGCCCAATCGCTGACCATTCTGGATTTGGCCTTTTTATTCTGTAACAATAATTGTAAGAACAATATGGACTTACCCATCCTTCTGTATGACTCTTGAATTCTGGGCTACATACGGAGCTTTTGAAACCTTCCACGTCCGCAGTCTTCAACACATACGTGGATTTTCATGATAAGATCGAATACCGTCTGTCACTATTCACAAGCATACCAGTAGCAGAAGCATTGACGTTCGACTTACAAATATTGGAGAAATAAACAAAATGGCTGCCGTTTTACGTTTGATGTAAAATATGATGTAAAAATATGATGTAAAAGCATAAAAAATGTTGAATTTTAAAACGGACAAACTCATTAAACTTTTGTGTCTAGCCAGAGCCGGTGTGTACGACCCCCGAACTCCTCGATCGGGCTGAAGATACTGGTAAGCTGAAAATATTGAATAACTAGTTTCTTACAATATCCAACTTAATACAAGTAAAAGAAAACCTTCATTATCCTACCTAAAAGATTTTCTTCTCGACTTTAAATCTGCATGGCACTTTCTATATTTATCTTATTTACAAGATCATTTCCAGTCGAATCCATTACATACACTTACGTGCTAATACCCTTGGGAAAGGTATAAATCCTCATCTCACCCCCGCCACGCCAAGTCGGCGACATGTCTCCTTCAGCACGCGCTAAAGTGGGGGTAGGCTATGTAGCCACATCTTCTCCAGTGTTTGCACGACTTGGAGTATCTCTGCTATTTAAAGTCAAGATCTGTGGGGGTTTATAAGAATTTTCCCTGAAATTAGGCTTGAGAAAAATAGAGTTTAGTTTTTTTCTGATTGATCAAATACTTGGGTAAATAGCAGGGCAGACTGGGTTCTATAGCCTTGTAAGGCAACAGGAGAAGGACAACTCTGAATTCAAAACCTACCGAGGGTCGTTTGGGGACCTTGTGGCACGTAGTGCACCAGGGCTCTGTATTCGGTGCTTCAAAAAGTGTGATTAGTTCTGCACAGAGCTTTCACCACTATAATCAAATCATATGTGCAGGTGTCTGGGTGTGGATCCCTAGGAACTGAGCAGCTTGACCCTCATACGTCCATTACGTCGGGAGAGTCCAGCATGTCTCTATGAATGTATATATTTCTACAATAGAATATAATATAGCTTTACTAACAAAACTTAAATAATATGCCGTAAAAGAAAAAGTTATTTTTGAAAAATGTGTCAACATGCAAAAATAATTTGGTAAGCTCTAAGACACGCATAACATTTTAGACCCACGCAGACTTTATTTATCAATAAAAATAAACCTTTCTTGCTACCTTAAATTTCCTTTGCTTTCTTCCTCTTGACACATCTATGCAAAAAAGTCTGAGAATATTTGTTGGTAAACAAATGAGAAATAATAACAAAAGAAATGATAGAAAAAAATAAGAATTTATATTTATAAATCAGGCACTGAGTATCATCAGATTGTTGAGATGAAAATACACTGGTAACAATGTTGTGAATGTTTTTATTCTTTGTAACTTTCTATTCTTAGTCATTATCTACGGTTTGATCTTTCTCCTGTTCTAGAGCTTTTATAAATATCTGAATACCTTTGCCGAAGGAGAACAAAGGGTGCAGGTTGTCGGGTGGGGGGTCGCTTCAGACGAAAATAGCATACTGGGCCAGTCATCTTAACATTGTTTCTTGCAAAGGTCAACAAATTTGGGGAGCAGATCGGAAGACTTTCAGGCGAATCAAAGAAACAGAAAGGTTTCTTTGAATAAAAAAAAAGAAAATATTGTTGAAATGGGACGTAATATCATTTCTCCTATAGGGCAGTGAATGATGGACAATCTCTTGAGGCTACAGAGATGTGGTTCTATAGAAGGATGCTGAGAATACAAAGAAAAGAGTGCTTAACTACTATGTAATATCAATCCTCCTATATGGCAGCAAATGCTGAACAATCTCCTCACAGATGAAGAGGAGACTTGAGGCTACAGAGATGTGGTTCTATAGAAGGATGCAGAGAATACAAAGAAAAGAGTGCTTAACTGCTATGTAATATCAATCCTCCTATATGGCAGTGAATGCTGGACAATCTCCTCACAGATGAAGAGGAGACTTGAGGCTACAGAGATGTGGGTTCTATAGAAGGATGCTGAGAATACAAAAGAAAAGTGTGCTTAACTGCTATGTAATATCAATCCTCCCATATGGCAGTGAATGCTGGACAATCTCCTCACAGATGAAGAGGAGACTTGAGGCTGCAGAGATGTGGTTCTATAGAAGGATGCTGAGAATACAAAGAAAAGAGTGCTTAACTGCTATGTAATATCAATCCTCCTATATGGCAGCAAATGCTGAACAATCTCCTCACAGATGAAGAGGAGACTTGAGGCTGCAGAGATGTGGTTCTATAGAAGGATGCTGAGAATACAAAGAAAAGAGTGCTTAACTACTATGTAATATCAATCCTCCTATATGGCAGTGAATGATGGACAATCTCCTCACAGATGAAGAGGAGACTTGAGGCTACAGAGATGTGGTTCTATAGAAGGATGCTGAGAATACAAAGAAAAGAGTGCTTAACTACTATGTAATATCAATCCTCCTATATGGCAGCAAATGCTGAACAATCTCCTCACAGATGAAGAGGAGACTTGAGGCTACAGAGATGTGGTTCTATAGAAGGATGCTGAGAATACAAAGAAAAGAGTGCTTAACTACTATGTAATATCAATCCTCCTCTATGGCAGTGAATGCTGGACAATCTCCTCACAGATGAAGAGGAGACTTGAGGCTACAGAGATGTGGTTCTATAGAAGGATGCTGAGAATACAAAGAAAAGAGTGCTTAACTGCTATGTAATATCAATCCTCCTATATGGCAGCAAATGCTGAACAATCTCCTCACAGATGAAGAGGAGACTTGAGGCTACAGAGATGTGGTTCTATAGAAGGATGCTGAGAATACAAAGAAAAGAGTGCTTAACTGCTATGTAATATCAATCCTCCTATATGGCAGTGAATGATGGACAATCTCCTCACAGATGAAGAGGAGACTTGAGGCTACAGAGATGTGGTTCTATAGAAGGATGCTGAGAATACAAAGAAAAGAGTGCTTAACTGCTATGTAATATCAATCCTCCTCTATGGCAGTGAATGCTGGACAATCTCACAGATGAAAAGGAGACTTGAGGCAACAGAGATGTGGTTCTATAGAAGGATGCTGAGAATACAAAGAAAAGAGTGCTTAACTGCTATGTAATATCAATCCTCCTCTATGGCAGTGAATGCTGGACAATCTCCTCACAGATGAAAAGGAGACTTGAGGCAACAGAGATGTGGTTCTATAGAAGGATGCTGAGAATACAAAGAAAAGAGTGCTTAACTACTATGTAATATCAATCCTCCTATATGGCAGTGAATGATGGACAATCTCCTCACAGATGAAGAGGAGACTTGAGGCTACAGAGATGTGGTTCTATAGAAGGATGCTGAGAATACAAAGAAAAAGAGTGCTTAACTACTATGTAATATCAATCCTCCTATATGGCAGTGAATGCTGGACAATCTCCTCACAGATGAAGAGGAGACTTGAGGCTACAGAGATGTGGTTCTATAGAAGGATGCTGAGAATACAAAGAAAAGAGTGCTTAACTATGTAATATCAATCCTCCTATATGGCAGTGAATGATGGACAATCTCCTCACAGATGAAGAGGAGACTTGAGGGAACAGAGATGTGGTTCTATAGAAGGATGCTGAGAATACAAAGAGAAGATTGCTTAACTGCTATGTGATATCAATCCTCCTATATGGCAGCAAATGCTGAACAATCTCCTCACAGATGAAGAGGAGACTTGAGGCTACAGAGATGTGGTTCTATAGAAGGATGCTGAGAATACAAAGAAAAGAGTGCTTAACTACTATGTAATATCAATCCTCCTATATGGCAGTGAATGATGGACAATCTCCTCACAGATGAAGAGGAGACTTGAGGCTAGAGATGTTGTTCTATAGAAGGATGCTGAGAATACAAAGAAAAGAGTGCTTAACTACTATGTAATATCAATCCTCCTATATGGCAGTGAATGATGGACAATCTCCTCACAGATGAAGAGGAGACTTGAGGCTACAGAGATGTGGTTCTATAGAAGGATGCTGAGAATACAAAAGAAAAGAGTGCTTAACTACTATGTAATATCAATCCTCCTATATGGCAGTGAATGATGGACAATCTCCTCACAGATGAAGAGGAGACTTGAGGCAACAGAGATGTGGTTCTATAGAAGGATGCTGAGAATACAAAAAAAGAGTGCTTAACTGCTATGTAATATCAATCCTCCTATATGGCAGCAAATGCTGAACAATCTCCTCACAGATGAAGAGGAGACTTGAGGCTACAGAGATGTGGTTCTATAGAAGGATGCTGAGAATACAAAAAAAAGAGTGCTTAACTGCTATGTAATATCAATCCTCCTATATGGCAGTGAATGATGGACAATCTCCTCACAGATGAAGAGGAGACTTGAGGCTACAGAGATGTGGTTCTATAGAAGGATGCTGAGAATACAAAGAAAAGAGTGCTTAACTGCTATGTAATATCAATCCTCCTATATGGCAGTGAATGATGGACAATCTCCTCACAGATGAAGAGGAGACTTGAGGCTACAGAGATGTGGTTCTATAGAAGGATGCTGAGAATACAAAGAAAAGAGTGCTTAACTGCTATTTAATATCAATCCTCCTATATAGCAGTGAATGATGGACAATCTCCTCAAAAATTTGATCGTTAGCGAAGATTGCCTAACCGTCACTGTTTTTGTTGGAGATGATTCGTTTGAAATCGGCGACATGTCTCCTTCAGCATGCGCTGTAGGGGGGGTGCTATGTAGCCACGTCTTCTCCAGTGTTTGAACGACTTGGAGTATCTTTGCTATTTAAAGTCGAAATCTGTTGGGTTTTATAAGAAACTCGGCTTGAGAAAAATAGGGTTTAGCTTTCTCTAATTAGTCAAATATTTCAATGGTGATAATAATTTCTAACCAATAGACACTTTGATTTAAACGGTATGTGTTGTATTGTGGAAACTTTTTGGAAATTAAGTTTGGGGGTGTTTTAATATGGCATGCATGTGGGTATGTAATTGTGTTGGAAACAACGTTACTTTCCTATACACGATTTAAATTATATTAATATGGTGGTATTTTCCCCCAGTTAACTGTTATCTCTGACACGATTACATTGTAGTAATTCACCTTCCTAACAATCGCTTTGTTTTAGTTGCGTAAATATTTTTTCTTTCGTTGTAAATATCAAGTCATCCCATAAGTTCTGTCTGAATTTTAACTTTTGTTAAAATGAATGAAATTTAAAGAGTATTTTATGATGTCTAATGGAGCTGAACATTATTTTTATGTTTAGATGCATTTAAACTGATCGAATTTTATTTCAGAGAACAATAAAATTAAATTTTGTATGATTAAAACCCTGCTAACATGGAAGTACCCAAGAATCATTTGAGGCACATAATGCTTTATGAGTTCAAGAAAGGAAACTCAGCAGCCGAAGTGGCTAGAAACATTCTCTCAGTTTATGGAGATGAATGTGTGAATGAAAGAACTTGCAGAAGATGGTTGGCAAAATTCAGAGGTGGAGATTTCCCCGTTGAAGATGAAGATCGAACTGGACGTCCAGTTGAGTTTGATGAAAAACTTCTTGAAGCATCCCTTGAAGAAAATCCTGCTTTATCAGTTGAGGAATTGGCAGTGATTCTCAGTTCAAACCATACAACTTTTCATCGTCATCTTCAACAACTTGGAAAAGTTCCTAAATTTGGAAAATGGGTGCCTCATGAATTGTCTGAAAAAAAAACTTCAAATCCCGAGTTGACATCTGCTCTTCTCTCCATTCTCGCCAACTTGTTTCACCTTCTTTGGATAGACTTGTGACTGGTGACGAACAATGGATCTTTTATCGAAATGTTAAGCGTCGTAGACTGTGGCTTGGTAAAGGGGAAGGACCCCAGCCACAGCCGAGAAGGGAACTTCATGGGCAAAATGTTCTTCTTTCAATCTGGCGGGATCGCCAAGGAAAAATCCACTTTGAATTTTTACCACCTAATGCAACAATTAATGCTGAAATATACTGCCAGCAATTAGAGCGTTTGAACCAATCTTTGAGGAAAAAAGACCTGCTCTAGTGAATCGAAAAGAGGTGATGTTTCATCAGGACAATTCGCGACCCGACACAGCAAGAATCACGTCACAAAAGATCGAAGAACTTGGTTGGGAGAAAATTCCTCATCCACCTTATTCTCCCGATCTTGCTCCTTCAGACTACCATTTGTTTCGTAGCTTACAGAATCATTGTAACACAGGGTTAAAACTGACATTTGTGAGTTCTTCGAATCAAAGGCAAAAGAATTTTACAGTAATGGAATTAATAAGCTGGTTAATAGATGGAAGGAAGTCATAGAAAATCAGGGAAAATACATTGTTGATTGAATCTGTAATTAAACGTAACATTTGGTCACTTGTTTCCTTTATTCAAAATTCGGACAGAACTTATGGGATGACCTGATACTTTTGAAAATTTTGTAAATGCATCTGTTAATTTTTACCCGCGCCCCCACAAAGTTTCGCTCTCTCTCTCTCTCTCTCTCTCTCTACATATATATATATGTATGTGTGTGTGTGTGTGTGACGCCATAGATTACATGTGGTGTTATTGTATCTATGTAAGATTGTTGCGTAAATGAGTATAAACAAAAGAATCAATATTCGAATGAATGATTCAATCATTAGCTCAGCGTGTATCCGGTATGTTCACTGTCATCAATTCACCCCAGGAAAGTTCACGGCGACGAACGTTCAACGTGAGAAAAGTTCACTACAGGAAAGTTCACGGCGACGAACGTTCAACGTGAGAAAAGTTCACGACAGGAAAGTTCACGGTGACGAACGTTCAACGTGAGAAAAGTTCACGACAGGAAAGTTCACGGCGACGAACGTTCAACGTGAGAAAAGTTCACGACAGGAAAGTTCACGGCGACGAACGTTCAACGTGAGAAAAGTTCAACCCAGTGAAAGTTCAATTGTGAGAAAAGTTCACGTCGGTGAAATTTCAACGTGAGAAAAGTTCAGCCCGGGGAAAGTTCAACACGAGAAAAGCTTACCACGAGGGACGTTCGACGTGAGAAAAGTTCCCGTCGGTGAAATTTCAACGTGAGAAAAGTTCACCTAGTTAAAAGTTCAACTGAGAGAAAAATTCACCTCGGGGAAATTTCAACATGAGAAGAAAAGTCCAGCAAGGGGGAAAGTTCAGTTGTGAGAAAAGTTCACTTCGGTGAATGTTCAACGGGAGAAAAGTTCAGCTCGGGGAAAGTTCAACGTGAGAAAAGTTCACCTGTGGTAAAATTCAACGTGGGAAAAGACCAACTCGAGGAAAGTTCTCTGTAAAAGAATAAAAATTAAGCGATTTTATTGATAAGCGCATCTAAAAAAAATTTCAAAAGAGGTCAATAAAAACTGTCATTATGCCTTTTAATTTAATTAAAAATACATGCATAATAACCTCAACTGCATTTAAAAAAGATTAAAAATAATGGAAATTCTAATAATAAAAAAGAAAAGGCCAACACTCGATAACATTAACTACGAATACGGCTACAATGTGCTGACTGTGTTTGGAAAATAAAACATAGATGCATACACACAATACATTCAATAAAAAGTAAAAGGAAAATCAGCCTTGATAATGGCTAGAAGTATAGCCGAAAGCGCTCGGAAATGTTGAACATTTTGACAATTTTTACACTCTTTGTGTCCACAAAAGAAAACACTTGTTTGAACACAAGAAAAATTAAATAAAATGCTCAAGCGCAGTACATTGTCTGTCGTCTTTAACGGAACATATATAAAAGAGGGATTGCTGCCTAAATACACAATTATATATTTACCTGTAAACAACTAAATTAGTAATAGGTCAAGTGAGGACTTTAAACTTTAATTCCTCAAATAAAGTTTCAGAAAAGTATATTTTATTTTTGAAAGATTTTTAACATAGAGAATCACATTGTTCTGACATATGCTTAAAAATGGCACTAAAATCAGCGATTTTCAGCGATTTCAAAACGAACTTCTACCTGTCAATTTGGATTAGTTTTGATATATAGCAAAGTATTTTGCTTATTGAAAATATTAAATTTAATTTATTATCTTGAAATTAAAACTGAAATAAAAGCTTCAAAAATACTTTTCATTTTTAAAAAAATCATTTTAAACCTTAGATATCGCGTTTCTGTGGAAGTAAGTCAACGAATTGTAAATAAAAACAGACGAGACTTTAAACTTGTTATAAAGCTTTATTCAAAGCAATTCTATTACTTTACATATGTGAGGTTCGGCTACAACTTTTTAGAGTAGAGTAGCCAGAAGGGGAGACAATCATGATTGATTTCGCCACAAGTACATTTGAGCAATTTGGGTAATGTAAAAAGTTTGTCTAGAAAACTTTGCTCTTTGGAATAAAATCGTCTATTATTTTATGGACTTAATTTATTTTGGATAGATATTTTTTGTTTAAATCTCTTTTCGACTCCTTAACCTTAACGAACTTTTCTTTTTAACTCTACGCTTAAATCGGTTGATGTGACAGATTTGAAGCCGAGAGCACACAATTATTTCTTTGCTTAACCACTGCTCAAATAACGATTCTTTCTCCAACCTTGTTAAAAAGTAATGTCAGTAAAACAGCACAAGTCTTGTTTTCATCCAACTTATCTTTCTCGGGAGTTGGCTCACCAGTAAGTCAGCCACTCGAAATGGTTTTAACACAAGATGGCGTCATCAGTTCTCTATTTTAAACTAACAATATATTTGTTCCATAAAAAAAAACTGTTTTTCCTCTTGCATTTAAGATAAATTAAACATTCTTAATGTTCTCTTCATGAGTTTATTATTATATGAAGCGTTGTCAGCCATTATTTTTTTTTAATAATATTTCTTTTGTTTAAACCATCGTCAGCCATCTTTCTTTCATCTTGCTCGTAAAATCAGTTGCTTTCCATCGCAACTATTCAGAACAGCATTCGCTAATTTTATTATTAAAAGAATTGCTCGGCATTATTAAAGTTCTTGGCTCATATTTTGACTTGTAGCTGCTCATAATAGCAATTACTTCAACCATTATTGTTTTATTTTATCATTAGATAAACATTGTCAGCCATTTTTAGTTTTTGATTTGTATTTCTTTTGTTTTAAATTCAGTTGCTTTTCATATCAGTTATTTAAACCGCCATTGTGTTATTTTATCATTGGATCAAACATTATTAGCCATCGTTAATTTCTGACAAGTAATTTTATTCATTTTAAGTTGCTTTTCATTGCAATTACTAGGACCCTCGTTTACGGCCATTATTTTCTTACTATTATTTTTCTCCTTTTAAATTGACTTGGCTTTTCTCTGCAATTTCCCAAATATTCATTTTATTATTGTTTTATTACTAGATAAAGAATTGTCAGCCATTATTAATTTTCGACTAGTATTTTTCAACGTAATGTCAGTTTTTATATTAGTTTCTGGAGTGTCTGTTAGATGTTCGAAAGAAAATAGGTTACCATCTTCATACCACTCAAGTGATGGTCTGGCAAAGTTTTTTATTTTATTTTTTTTTTTTTATTTTACTTACTTGAGGTTGGGGACCAATCTTTTTGGTTCATGTTAAAATCAAACTAAAGGTATTTTCAAATTACACAGTGTTGATCGCAGACACCGAAAGAAAGCTACAAAAACTCCTACAGATGGCAGTGAAAGAAAGCAAAAAGAAAGGATTAAACATCAACTGAAGAAGATAAAATGCATGGTTGTTAGTAAAAGGGAGAACCCAGTATTCAAATTACAAAATGGAGATACCAGAATCCACCAAGTATGGAAATTTAAGTATCTGGGAAGTGTTTTAGCAGAAGATGGAAAATGCAATACTGAAATCCAAATATGGATTTAGTGGCTTTATGAAAGGTATTCAATAGGCAAAGGTGTTCAATAAAGTGTTGGAACTGCCTGCGACCTTGATATAATTAGGAAGGATATGAGAATGATCAAGGATCTATACTAGCAGCAAACCACTTGCATATAGATGAAAAATGAGTTCAGCAGATATACAAAAATAGAAATGATTGTAAGACAAGGATTTGTCTTCTCACCGGACTTATTCAACCTATACAGTGAGGCGATTCTGAGAGAATTAGAAGTCTAACCAGAATTCATTATTGCTTGCCATAATTAAAAAAAAAAAAAAACATAAGATGTGCAGATGGCATTATGTTGATAGCCGACACATAAAGGAATTTAAAAGAATTGTTCCAACTGCTACGTAAACTTGAGATATTTGGGGAGGATATTAGAATAATCAAAAACATATACTGGCAGCAATTTGTCTGCGTACGGAGAGAAAATGAGGTCAGCAGATATACAAAAATAGAAAAGAAAAGGGTGTAAGACAAGGAAGGGTCTTCTCACCGGACTTATTCAACCTATAAAGTGAGGCATTTTTGAGAGAATTTGAAGTCCTACTTCAATTCATTACTGGCGGACAAAAATCTTAACAACATAAGATATACAGATGACGCAGTGTTGCTAACAGACACAGAAAGAAAGCTACAAAAACTCCTACAGAAGGCAGTGAAGGAAAGTGAAGAGTAAGGATTAAACATCAACTAAAGAAGACAGAATGCATGGTTGTTAGTAAAAGGGAGAACCCAAAATGCAAATTACAAATTGGGGATACTAAAATCAAACAAGTACAAAAATTTAAGTATCTGGGGAGGGTTTTAGCAGAAGATGGAAAATGCAACACTGAAATCCAAACATGGACTTAGTGGCTTTCTCACCTGTTTTATAGATTATGCAAAGGTGTTCAATAAAATATGCCCCAAAGATCTGTTGGAACTGCTTAGCAACCTTGATATAATTGGGAAAGATATGACAATGATTAAGAATCTATACTAGCAGCAAACCACTTGCATATGGATGGAAAATGAGTTCAGCAGATATACAAAAATAGAAAGGACATAAGGCAAGGATGTGTCTTCTCACCGGACTCATCCAATGTGTCCAGTGAGGTGATTCTGAGAGAATTAGAAGTTCTACCAGGCCACAATCTTAACAGATAAGCAGATGACACAGTGTTGATAGCAGACACAGAAAGAAAACTACAAAAAAAACTTCTACGGAAGGAAAGCAAGAAGAAAGGATTAAACATCAACTAAAGAAGACAGAATGCATTGTTGTTCGCAAAAGTATGAGCACAAAATGCAAATTACAATGAACAATCTTCTCAAAGATGAAGAGACTTGAAGCAACAGAAATGTGGTTCTACAGAAGGATGTTGGGGATACCATGGACCGAATATGTGAGCAACACCGGAGTTTTAAAGAAAACGGAAACAAAAAGGAAACTTATACATAACATCAGGAAGACAGTTGAAATTTCCAGAACACATAATGAAGAAAGAGGGCTTGGAAAATCTGATACTCACGGGGCAGATTCAAAACTAGATAAACAACGCATAACATACTTCGTGAGTTTCAGTAAATGGATGGCGGAACAGGGTTTAGGAGAGATAACAAAAAGACAACATTTATTAAGAGCTACAAGGGACAGGAAGTTGCGGAGAGCCATGATCGCCTACACCCTAAAGGTACACAGCACATAGAAGAAGATGAATAAACTTGAGTAAATGGATGGCGGAACAGGGTTTAGGAGAGATAACAAAAAGACAACATTTAATAAGAGCTACAAGGGACAGGAAGTCGTGGAGAGCCATGATCGCCTAAACCCTGAGGGGACACGTCGCATGAAGAAGAAAGGAACTTTCTGATCAAAGGATTACAGGAATTACTCAGTCCTCTTAAGAGGGGTGTTTACGAGGAATAATTATGTTTATATTTCCTACATGACACTGTCATTACTTGAAAGGGATTTTTCGGTGTCTATTTGAAAGACTGCTCTCTATATATTTAGTTTTTGATTACCAGGAGCTATCTCCTCCTATTGGTGAAAAAAATAAATGGTAAATAAGATGTCAGTGTAGAAAGAACCGGAAATCAAATCCTAAACCGGAAACAATAGGATAAACCTCTACTCCTGTTCAAATGACTGGAGTGGTGTGCAAAAGATTCCTCAAAATCTATTCATCACGAAGTTCTTGACAAATTCCAAAGAAGGATCCTAACTTGTAATCTCGATTTCAGTCACTTTCTCCCCGAGGTGGCTTCCCTCTGTCTTTTCTACAAATATTTTCATGGCATCAACTATGATGAGCTATTTTCACTGGTGCCCCAATTGCATGAATTTAAGCGTGCTACTAGGTTGGTATCTCGGTCCCACTTGTTCACTGTCGAAACAGTTAAATGTAACCGCCGCTTCTACTCAAACAGCTTCTTCTCTCGCACTTCCCTTCAGTGGAACTCCCTTCCCCTTGCTTTCTTCCCTGATAACGATAATCTTTAAATATTTAAATGTAATGTCAATCGACATTTTCTGATGCCTTGATCTTGATCCCCGTCCTTCTCTTTATCCTTTCCGTCGTTTCTACAAATATTTTCTTGGCAACTGTTCTGATAAGCTTTTTTCCCTCGAGTCCCGACTACGTGAATTTAAACGTGCAACTAGGCTGGCATCTAGGTTCTACCTTTTTACTGTTGAACTTGTTAAATGTAACCGCCATTATTCCAACAGTTTATTTTCTCGCACTTCCCGCCTGTGGAACTCCCTTCCGTTTATTTGCTTCCCTGATAACTACAGTCTTCAAAAATTTAAATGATACGTCAAACACCATCTTCTATCTTCTTGAATCCCGTCCATCTTTTTTCCTTTCTTTAATCCTCCCTATACTTAATCTTTTCACTCACTTTCACTCCCTGTAATTCCCTGCATATCAGTAGAATTCCCGCCTTGCTTGGGGTGAAATGATTAAAAAAAATAATCCTAAAAGTTTTTTTTTTTCTTTTCTTTTCTTTTTTTGAACATTAGCTTCTGAAACTTTTCCATAAGTTTTATATGCGGAAAAATGACTATAGGTCCCAGTCCAGAAAATAAAGACAAGCGAAAAGCAAATAAATAAATAAATGAAATAAAAATTGTTTTTTTTTTAATTTAAAATCCAAACAATTGTTTAAAAAAAAAAACTGTCGCAAGGGGGTGTTCCTTAAGCTTATAAAAAAGGCGTGCATTTCTCTCCCTAGCCTCTTTTTAAAGCTTCTGAGATATGGCCTACAGATGTAGTCGCACGTGGGTAAAGTGCCCCCCCCCAACTGGAGAATGTTCTTTTTCATGGTTTTCTCCCTTGAGTACTGTATTCTCTCGCACACACACACACACAGAGGTTCCCACACAGACACACATAGGCGCACACACACAGACACACACACATGCAAACACACATAGGCACACACACAGGCAGATACACACAAGCACAGGCACACATCCACACAGAGTCACACACAGAGGCACATACAGACACACACACAGACACAGGCACAGACACACACACACGCACACATGCAAACACACACAGGCACACACACACAGGCACACACACACAGGCACACACACATGCAAACACACACAGGCACACACACACACACACAGGCACACTTCCACACAGAGTCACACACAGAGGCACATACAGACACACACAGACACAGGCACACACACACACACACACACACACAGGCACACACACAGACACACACACATGCAAACACACACAGGCACACACACACACAGGCACACATCCACACAGAGCCACACACAGAGCCACACACAGAGCCACATACAGACACACACACAGACACAGGCACACACACACAGGCACACGCACACACACACACACGCACATTCTTATTATAGCTAGTTTCATTTTTTCCTTTTCGTCACATGTTATACAAAACATTGTATAACATCTGATTTACCACCACACGTTCAACATCATATTTAGCTCCCCCCGTACACACACTTTTAACATCTGATTTATACCTTAGCTCTTAAAATCATATTTAACGATGAAAGTGTCGGGATTAAATGAGTTGCTTAAACTCATTTAATCCCGACACTTTCATCGTCTTATTTAGACCCCCTGACTTTTAACATTTGATGTAGCCCCTTTTGTTAATACAAGCATTGTCGTTTGTTTTATAATTATTTTTTTGTATAAATCATTTTTACCTGGACTCATATTGAGTCGTCAATATTCGTTTCGATGTAACAATTCCGAGAGACATGTTTCAACCTAAACACAATAGCATCCCGCAACAATCTAAAGAAAATATTCGTTTTTATGAGACGATCAGGATAAGAATCTAGGAACTGGAATCTTTCAAATTTAACACCTAATTTAGCCCCCTCTCACTTTTAACCTGTCTTAGCCCTCCCTCATTTTAACACTTGATTTCTCTCTCTCTCTCTCTCTCTCTCTCTCTCTCTCTCTCTCTCTCTCTCTGTCACTTTTAAAACCTGATTTAGCTCCCTCTCACTTTTAACACCTGTCTTAGCACTCCCTCATTTTAACATTTCTCTCTCTCTCTCTCTCTCTCTCTCTCTCTCTCTCTCTCTCTCTCTCACTCTCTGTCACTTTTAAAACCTGATTTAGCTCGCTCTCACTTTTATCTCCTAATTTAGCTCCACACTTTTAACACCTGATTTAACCTCCTCTCACTTTTAACACCTTAGCTCCCTCTCACTTTAAACACCTGACTTAGCTCCCTCCCACTTTTAGCATCTGACTTAGCTACCCCCTCATTTTAACACCTGATTTAACTCCTTCTCACTTTTAACATTTGATTTCGCTCAACCAAGTTTAAGTATTAGGTTGGTGCAAAAATAATGACGTAATAATGTCGTTTTTGACGTATTTTTTAACGTCAAAAACGACATTCTTACGTCATTATTTTGCACCAACCTAATATCTGCTCTAAATCCCCACTTTTACCCCTCAATTTTAGTGTCATTCTTAGAGAGCCTCATTTTTAATATTTAATCCGCCCCTTTTAACATCTGATTTAGCCCCCTCACTTTTTAACATCTTATTTGCCCCCCAGTTTTAGCATTTGATATGCCCCCACACACACTTTTATCATCTGATCTATCCCCCCTCACCTTTAACATTTGATTTCGTACCCCAAGTTTAAGCATCTGCCTTAATTCAAAATTTTAACATCTGGCTTAACCCCACCTCCCAATTTTACATTTGATTTACCACATCATATTTACCCCCATACACAGACACACACACACTTTTAACATCTGATTTATACCCTTAGCTCTTAAAATCATATTTACCCCCCACACACACACACACATTTTAAGCAACTCATTTCACCGTCTTATTTAGACACCCCCACGTTTACCATGTGATATAGCCCCCTTATTTTTAACATTTGATTCACCACCCCACGTTTGACGTCTTATTTAACGCCCACCTTTCAACACCTTATTTATCCCTCTAATTTTTAACATCTGATCAGCACCCCCTACTTTTAAATATCTTACTTATATCCTACTCCCACTCCCAACTTTTAATATCTGATATAACCCTCATTTTGACTTTCTGGGGCCATGCTTGAAACATCATTTGAAAAACTAAAAAGATAGCAATAAAAATAAGCTAGGATTGCCATTAGAAGACTTTTTTTGGTCTACTGCCAAATCATTTCAGTGCTTGCGTATCTTGCCAACTGTCAAAGCTACGAAAACAGTACTCTACCATTTTTCTTGTGCCACACAAACGGTTACTTGAGGAACCAGAAAGGGGGTACGCTTATAGATTTTAGTTGGATACGTAGGTAAAGAGGTCTATGTAACTTTACACTTAGTACAATGATCTTAAACGGAATAGGAAGCTGAATACAGCAAATTAACTTTTGAGTGTATAAATAATGAGAGAAACGTAACTTTCAGACACCCGACAAATAAATCTTTTAAATTTCAAATATAGGTCAAAAGCGTAACCCACTTTCTTTATAGAACGAGAAGTGGGGGGTTCCTTTCAAAATTATTACCGGATTTATTACGTGGCGCGGCTGTTAAAAGCGTGGGGAAGTGAGATCGGAGAGCAAGGTTCGAATTCCACACAAAATCGTTGCGATTTACAGTTTACAAATGCCATATGGAAAATAATGAAGCAACCTCCTTTCTCCGACCCCCAGCTAATTCTCTAGCCGTTGTTGGCAAACTCTCTAAGAGAAGGGACTAACAACTTCATCCCGTAAAGACGTGCTTCATCCCCTAAAACTCTTACAATATTCTTTCTTCTAATCATTTCACTCCAAGCAAGGCAATAAAGCTACTAAAACGCAAGAGGTTACCGATTATTACAAAATATGAGAAAAAAAAAACACTATTAAGGAGAGAGAGAACGATAAAAAAAACAAGAATTAAGAAGACAGCAGATAACGATTGACATTGCATTTAAATTATTGATGATCAGAGCCGATAAGCAAGAAGCCGTCGAAGAGTGATAGAAGAGATTGTAAGCATAGAACTTGCGGTTATATCTAGCCATTTCAAATGTAAAATGATGAGATCTAGTACTAGATCTAGTACTGCGTTAAATTCATAAAGTCTATGTACCATAGTGTAAAATTCATCAGTATAATTACCATTAAATATTTATAGAAAAGGCACAGTCGAAAGAATAGGTTAGTTTCTAACAGACGACGCAAAAAAACTACCGCGTAATCTAAATTGTCAAGAGGAGAAAGACGTGTGGCTCGACAAGTGCTAGAAGAGGAGGTAAGGAACATTTCGAGTAAAGAGGTATATTAATCAGATTTATTAGGGAAACAAATGAGAAAATCTAGTATTTGACTAAGAGTCTGAGCAACCGGAACATTAAAAGTCTGAATGCCGGCAACGTCAGTAACATTAGAATGTTTAAGACACTTGAGTATTAAAATCATAAAAATGTTCGCAGATAACTGTAAAGAGAGATTTTTTTGTAGTCGTTTGTTAAATTGAAAAGAAATGTTATTTCTTCGCGTGTGGGCATGACAAAAAAAAGAGAAAATGAGGTGGGAAGTGTAAGTGTCACGTAACTTTGTGAGGAAGAGTGTAGCTTGGTGAAGAAAAAGGATGAATGAGTAAGGTATGTTGCCGCTCCTTCTCCTCACTGGCTTGTCTGGTCTGGTGACTTTGCTTATATACTTTTCAAAAGGATCACAAAACATGTTTTTTTTTATTGTTGGCGGGAATGTGACCGATTTACTACTTCAACTCAGACTGTTTCATCCGGCTACTACTCAGACTCTCACTTTCATTGACTACTTGATATGTCGTCATTTTAATCATACGTATCGTGTGAACGTAATTGTAGACAGAAAATGCACGTGAATATTTAACAGATGCTGGGTTCCGTTTTAAGCTATGTTGTTTGAAGAGTATAACGTTGTCAAAAAGTTAATAGAAGTATATATATATATATATATATATATGAAATTTTTTTTCAGAGTTATCCTGTAGCAAAACACAATATTTATAAATGTAAATTCTAGGCTTTTTCTCTATTTCACCTTTCCTAACAGAATTACTACTCTCCCAAACAAACGTACACAACAGTATCAAGAAATTAAAAGAAAATGGTTGAATCCGTCAACACAACAATAAAACAATATTTCCACACGTGACAGTACTTGACGTAATTTTCAGTTAACAGTATGAAAATAGCGTTCTCCAAATTCTTACAGTTTCTAAGGACATTTTGTTTTTTGTTATTATTAGTTACTTTGTTTAATAAATTCATTTCGTTGTTGCCTTGAAAATGTCCACATTGGACGAAACGCGTCGGCTAATATTACAGTTTTCCTACTATTGTATGTATATATACAAGTATAAAACGTGAAAGTTTGCAGATTAGTAATTTGATATATGTGTTGCAGATTTGAATCAACCCACTACTACAAATAAAAGAAAAAGCCCAGAAAGATTTTTAAATACAGTGTAACCCGGATATAAGAGACCCGGATATAAGAGAAACCCGGATATAAAAGAGATTTTTTCTGGTCCCAAATTAGAGCCTGTGTTAATGTATATAAAATAGACCAAACCCGGATATAAGAGACTTCTCCGGTCCCGACAACTCTCTTATATCCGGGTTACACTGTATAAAAATATAAAATATGCAGATATTGGTTTCAAAACTTCGTTTCGGGAGATTTGTCCCGTTTTTGATGGACCCCGGCTGCAGGAACCAACATTGGTTAATCTCAAGGTGCATTGTTCCACCATGACAATACCACACCTCATGTGGCTTGGGTGGCCAAGGATATCATATAGCGAATTAATTGGGAGACACTGTGCATTCCACCTTATTTCCCGGACGTTGCGCCAGCAGATTAAATTCTATATCTTGGACAACCACTTTCGCCCTAAATCCATTGCAAATGAGGCAGATTTTAGACAGACATTCATAGAATTATTTGAGTCCAAAATATCTGATTTTTACCGCTAGGGCATTGCACCGCTGGTGACATATTGGTAAAGTTTCTGAATTCCGATAGGGATTACTTTGAGAACTAACGATATGTCAAATGTGTCGTATATGTTCCTTTTCTAATTAATCAAAAACGGCAAGAACTTTTTTGGTTACCTTGTAGAACGTTTCACCTCGTTTTGATTAATAAGTTTTAAGTGTTTCATATTTTCAAAATTACCAACAATCCTTTTTTATAGGGGTTGATCGAAAGACTGCCCTCTTAAGAGAATTTGCTCCGTCTTTTTTCTTTTCAGGCTCTGCTTCTTCATACTAAACTTTCAAAACGAACACGTCACTAAAAATGAGTTCTTTACTTAAGTCTCCCAAATAAGTCTGTCGTCTCCAACGTAGATTTTTTTTCACATCGAGATTCACCCTGTATAAGGCTCGGGAGCCACTCGAGTTAGAGGATTACAGAGTCAGAGGCACTGTTTATACGGATATGTGAGGAAGATAACGTTTAACCCTAGACTTGAATAGGCTAAGATTTTAGTGATGGGGAAGACTTCCGCTTGAGAGTCGGTTCCACAGAGCATTGATCCACGGGAAGAAGCTGCTTGAGTGGAACTTACCTCTTACTAATGGAATACGGGAGGGATGCGGATGGTTCACTAGCATGGCGGTTCCTAACGGTGAAGATTATAACTGGTGGAACTCAGGAATGTAGTTCGTCTGAGCACTTTCCAGTAGCGATAGAGCAGCGAGAGGTTTGCGTCAATTCGTCTGTAAGGGGTGGCAGAGTGGAAAATATTTTAAGACAGAACTTTCGAAATTGGCATATCTCATTTTCGTGTTATTACCGTAAATTACGGCATACAAGTCGACCTGTTGTACAAGTCGACCTCAGGTCTTAGGCCTATACTTACTGTATAAGTCTACATCCTCCCCACCAAAAAATACGGTAGTCTACCAGTGATCCAATACTTTGACACCCAAAATATATTTTATGCTTAAAAACTCGACTTTTACGCCGCAATATTATTTCTTTAATTATCTTTTTCTAATTCTGCTTTTCCCTGTCGGCTGGGTCTTCAGAATACGCCGACTGCACTTCTGTAGAAGGGTAAGACTCCCCCCACCCACTCCGCCAATGAGGCATCCTGGGTATGACGATACACTAGATCCGACCGCAAGGCCTATGATCAGCAGGTTTTGAGGAGCGTGGAAGTACCTCTTAATCGCTGGTGTTCCCAGGTCCATCTTGACCCGGGGTGGTAGCACCTGTTAGGGTCCCAGCTATAGACAAATAGTTGACTCCCAAACCCAAAAAGTCAAAATACTATTAACGCGTAAAATATGTTTTAATATCAGCGATACATTTTTGAAAAAATATTATTACCAGCAATATATTTTTGGATGAAAGACGAAAATATTACCAGCAATAAAAATCTTGTCGGCATTAAATAACCCAATGAGGTGTTGATATGCCCTAAAACAAAACAAAGCAAACAAAATCTAATTCTTCTCCTTCCTCCGTTAGTATACGCATGCGTTCCGTCTTGCCATTGCCTCAGATAACTAATGAACCATTTTGTTTCACTTACCAGGAAAGGCGGAAGGAATATATATATCAGTGACACTGTTTGGTTTTAGTGAGAAAAATGAAAACATATCTAATAAGAAATAAAGGAAGAAAGGGTAGATAGAGGAGGCGATAACGCTCTCATATGTTTAACGTCTACTTCAGTGAAATGTAAGACATTGTCGGTTTTAAATCTTTTCATTTGTACCCTCTTGCTTCTTTAAATAATGACTTGCGTTCATATTTCTAATTGTTATTTCAATGTTTTGTTAATATTGTTAAGCACATATATTTACCGAAGTAATGGCGGAATTTACGCGGATCTTTTATTGTCATGAAACCCGAGCGGAGATTATTTAATCATTAATTTAAGAATTAGGTTTCATCAGAAATTTAAAAATGGAAAATCCTTTCGTAACCACTCCAAGTTTTCCTTGTTATTAATGTCAGGTTTCTTATCTTATAAATTAGCAGCAAATGTTTATGTCCATTCATAACATTCTGAGCATGATGCTAACAGACATCGAAATATTATTAATAAAGCTGTCCACGACTCCCATGTTGGTTTCTTTCGATCTTAAAAAAAAAAAAATAACATTTTGTGAAGCGTCATTACTTGGTTGCATTAGACTGTCCGACATGATGTAATTTATATCCATGATATAATAATACCGTATTTCACCGACCGAACAGATGATTTGGTTTGTTTTGTTTTACGGCATATCAACCTCAATGGGTCATTTAATGCCGACACCTTTTTTTTTCCTGGTAATATTTTTGTTTTGTCAAAAATCTATTTCTGGTAATATTTTTTCCTCAAAAATGTATAGCTGGTAATATTATTTTTTCAAAAACGTATAGCTGGTAATATTATTTTTTCAAAAACATATAGCTGGTAATATTATTTTTTCAAAAACATATAACTGCTAATATTATTTTTTCAAAAACGTATGGCTGGTAATATTATTTTTTCAAAAACGTATAGCCGGCAACATTATTTTTTCAAAAAAAAAAAACGTATAGCTGGTAATATTATTTTTTCAAAAACGTATAGCCGGCAACAATATTTTTTCAAAAACGTATAATTAGAGGCCTTGCTGTTGGACGTAGTTTATCGTAAACCCAGGACGCGGATGTAGTTTATCGTCATACCCAGGACGCGGATATAGTCTGCCTGTTAACTATTTTCCCATAGTTGGGACCTTAACAGGTGCTACCACCTCGGGTCGGGGTGGATCTGGGAACACCAGCAATCAAGAGGTGGTTCCACGCTCCTCAAAACCTCCTGATCAGAGGCCTTGCTGTTGGACGTAGTTTATCGTCTTACCTAGGACGCGGATGTAGTCTATCGTCATACCCAGGACGTCGACAGAACAGAATGGTTGAAAGAAAAAGAAATGACAAACATGCACTGTTCTCACAGAGTCTTTTATATCACTAAGACATATGTAATCATAATACCTCATCTCAGAGATATAGAGAAAACTTTATGTGTCGTAAAAATATCCATATTTAAAATGTCCGTTTAAAATATAGAAAGATTGGAAAGGTTTATTTTTGAATGAACGGAAAGGAAGTGACGGGAAGCGGGAAATAAAATCCAGTAAAAAATGTTTTACTTATCCATGAGTAAAAGAGAATTAAACATTTCTAAATGTCTGTTTCTTCAATATGAACCAAAGACCAACAGTTGGTATGTTGTTACATCGCTAATTTAAAAGCCATTTGTTTCTTTTCTGACTTTGGACTAAAACTGAATGAGGAAGAAGAATGTTGACAAGTACTAGGGATGACCTTAACTAACGCGCTATCCGGTTTCAGCCTGGTGTGGTTAGGTTTTTTATTCTCAAACTTGAGAAGTATTTTTGCCACCACGGTTTGGCCGGGTGCCATGAATTTCTTACAAACCTTACATGACTAAGATGCAAAAGATGGGTGTTGTCAATTTAGGCCGCAGGATTTTTATCCCAAACCTAAATACGTAACACGTGTGATTAATACAAAGGCCTTTGGTAATTTCTACAGAAAAAAAAAAGGTATTTACATTTTCGCCTTTTCTTTTTTTATATTTAAAAATATTAATACAAAAATTAATGTATATTTATATGTGTATATATATATATATATATATATGTGTGTGTGTGTGTGTGTGTGTGTGTGTGTGTGTGTGTGTGTGTGTGTGTGTGTGTGTGAAAAGTGTATATAAATATAAATAAATATATATGTATAATTATTTACATATTATATGCGCGGTACTTATTAAAAGCGCTCAATATCAGAGATAGAGCTAACATATTTGGTTGGATAGATGTGAGTTTGTGACCCTGAGCGTGAAACCCAGGGTCACAAACTCACATCTATCGTAAATATATATATATATATATATATATATATATATATATATATATATATATATATATATATATATATATAATAATTTGCAAGGGATAAGTGCAGTGCTCAATATCAGGAACAGAGTGTTACCAACAATAGCTTGTATATAAAAAAAAATATACTTCAACTGGGTGTTTTGCGCCTTCAGCGATCATCAGGCTTTTCACACACACATAGATAGATAGATAGATAGATAGATAGATAGATAGATAGATAGATAGATGTGTGTGTACATATATTATTGTTATTATTATTATTATATATATTATTGTTATTATTATTATTATAAAGAAAACGAACACATAAATACAATTTGTATTACGAGGTCTGAAGAGTTGAAGTCACATTTTCTGACCTTAATGAAATAAATATCACCTCATGGACTTTTAAGTGTTCTTTTTCTTTTTCTTTATAATAATGATAATCTCTGGCTCTATATCCTTTTGGAAATATCCATACTGATTACTAATATTATCATTATATATATATATATATATATATATATATATATATATATATATATATATATATATATATAAATATAAGTAAAAAGTAAATCTGTATTAAGACTAAAGGAAAATTGGATATCATCAGATAATCCTTTCTTAAATGAAGTACATCTATCCGATGCTTTACCTAAATGCCCATAAGTATTTTTTTTAAATTAAAACAAAACTGTTGACTCAAGACCTATTTGTTAAAATAAATAAATACATAAATAATTTATCAAATTCAGATAAAATTGGTATCGAACTGCTGAATAAACTGTGTGAGGGTCGTGAGGGACCGCCTTTCGCCAATCCCACCTGTTCCAAGCGGCCAGTTGCAAGCTTGGGCGTCGGAGTTGTGCTTTAGAGATTCAACGGTTTTACCAGTGGGCAGAGGAAGTTCTAAGAGGAATGACAAGGTAACGTAAACATCCCTGGTGCAAAAGAAACCGGTAATCCATTGTTCTATTTCGCTTTGCATGTCACCTTGAAGCACAATTTTGAGATTGATGGGAGTGGTGACCAGGCGGCGGCGCAAACTGTGCTAACTGATTGAATGAATGAAGGATTAATAAACAAAAAGAAATTAATTTATTTCGAACTACACCAACGCATTCCTTTTGAAAACGTAAAAAAGAATTATAGGTCTTGGGAACGTTCAAAAAAGTTACCAACAATACACTTCCATAATAAAAAGTTACCAACAATACACTTTCGCAATAAAAAGTTACCAACAATACACTTCCATAATAAAAAGTTACCAACAATACACTTTCATAGTAAAAAGTTACCAACAATACACTTCCATAATAAAAAGTTACCAACAATACACTTCCATAATAAAAAGTTACCAACAATACACTTCCATAATAAAAAGTTACCAACAATACACTTCCATAATAAAAAGTTACCAACTATACACTTCCATAATAAAAAGTTACCAACAATACACTTTCATAGTAAAAAGTTACCAACAATACACTTTCATAATAAAAAGTTACCAACAATACACTTTCATAGTAAAAAAAAGAATTTACCAGCAACACATTTTCATAGTAAAAAAAACTTAATAAATTTTCATAGTAAAAAAGTTACCAACAATACACCTTCATAGTAAAGAAGTTACCAGCAATACATATTCATCGTAAAATAAAGTTATCAGTAATACATTTTCATAATGAGAAAAAGATAACAGCAAAACATTTTCATAGTAAAAAAGTTACCAACAATACACTTTCATAATAAAAAGTTACCAACAATACATTTTCATAGTAAAAAAGAAGTTAGCAGCAATATATTTTCGTAGTAAAAATTTTACCAACAATATACTATCATAATAAAAATGATTACCAGCAATACACTTTAATAAATAATTTACCAACAATACGTTTTCATAGTAAAAAGTTACCAACAATACACTTTCATAATAAAAAAACATTACCGGCAATATATTTTCATAGTAAAAAAGTTATCAACAATACACTTTCATAGTAAAAAAGAAGTTACCAGCAATACATTTCCGTAGTAAAAATGTTACCAACAATATACTATCATAATAAAAATAATTACCAGCAATACATTTTCTTAATCAATAATTTACCAACAATACGTTTTCATAGTAAAAAAAAAAGTTATCAGCAATATATTTTCACGCTAAAAAAGTTGCCAACAATACTCTTTCATGGTAAAAACTGTTACAAGCAATACATTTCCATAGTAAAACACTTACAAATAATGCACTTTCATAGTACAAAAAAGTACCAGCAATACATTTTCGTAGTAAAACTGTTACCAACAATACACTTTTGTAGTAAAAAATGTTTACCAGCAATACATTTTCTTAATAAATAAGTTACCAGCAATATATTTTCATAGTAAAAATGTCACCAACAATACACTTTCATAGTAAAAAAATAAAAGATTACCAGCAATATATTTTCATAGTAAAAATAGTTATCAATACACTTTCATAGTAAAAAGTTACTAGCAATATATTTTCATAGTAAAAAAAAGTTACCAACAATTAATATTCATTGTTAAAAAAAATAGTTACCAGCAATACATTTCATAGTAAAAAAAAAATTAGCAACGATGCACTTTCATAGTACCAGCAATACATTTCATAGTAAAAAAAAAATTAGCAACGATGCACTTTCATAGTACCAGCAATACATTTCATAGTAAAAAAAAAAATTAGCAACGATGCACTTTCATAGTACCAGCAATACATTTCATAGTAAAAAAATTAGCAACGATGCACTTTCATAGTACCAGCAATACATTTCATAGTAAAAAAAATTAGCAACGATGCACTTTCATAGTACCAGCAATACATTTCATAGTAAAAAAAAAATTAGCAACGATGCACTTTCATAGTACCAGCAATACATTTCATAGTAAAAAAAAAATTAGCAACGATGCACTTTCATAGTACCAGCAATACATTTCATAGTAAAAAAAAAATTAGCAACGATGCACTTTCATAGTACCAGCAATACATTTCATAGTAAAAAAAAAAATTAGCAACGATGCACTTTCATAGTACCAGCAATACATTTCATAGTAAAAAAAATTAGCAACGATGCACTTTCATAGTACCAGCAATACATTTCATAGTAAAAAAAAAATTAGCAACGATGCACTTTCATAGTACCAGCAATACATTTTTGAAAAAAAAATACCAAAACTCCTTAAAAAATTACATTTTTGCATTAAATGGCCTATAGGGAGTTATGTTTTTAAACAAAACACACTTTTATGTTAGGTTATATATATATATATATATATATATATATATATATATATATATATATATATATATACGCGTTTGTTTGTGTGTGTGTGTGTGTGTGTGTGTGTGTGTGTGTGTGTGTGTGTGTGTGTGTGTGAAATATAAATAAACCAATACTCATATGTTAGTGCTTTCTACGACGAAAATCTTAGAGGATGTTATCTCACAATCCTCAGACAGTAAGATGAGAAACTATTCAAATCCTTATCATAACTTGAAGCCACAAAAAAACAGTCATATATAAGTATTGTTTTACTTATAGTTTATATTGGCTTGTTTATTTGTTTGTATGTTTTACATTGAGTACAGACTTTATAGCGTCCCTTTATTGCCTTTATTTTACGATATATATATATATATATATATATATATATATATATATATATATATATATATATATATACATTTATTATACAGGGATTACTCCTTTTTTAAATTACATAATATAATTTGTGGATTGGTTTAACGAGATTTTTTATATTAAAATGCAAATTATGTAACGGCCAGTCTCTACTCATCACCTGAATATCGCGTTGTGCATAAAACTTAGAGTCGTGCTACCTGTGATGATAAAATGTATATTTCTTAAGAAATGCTTAATCGCTCTGTGATATTAAATCGAGGACTCTTTTATTAACACCGGTGCAGAATGTGCGACATCATATATATATATATATATATATATATATATATATATATATATATATATATATATATATAAAAAAAAAGAGAGAAATCGCAAATGTTTTTGGTTGTAATGTGGAATTTTTTTTTAAATTTTATGCTTTATTTTCCATAATTTTGCTACATGTGTTTCTGGTCTCGCGACTGTCATCAGGCAAAGGCTGGAAATTTGCACATATTATTAAAAATAATTAATTTTTTCTTATGTTTTTCGATGTTAAATATTCTCGATATGACACATTCTCTTTTTTTGTGCGTTAGTAACCCAAATGTCTTTCTGTATGTGTATATATATATATATATATATATATATATATATATCAAGTATGTGGTGCAGTTCAATTTACATTACATGAATCATTCATACAAAAAACAGATATAGAATTTAATATAAGAAGTTAATAGAAGTTAAGTGGAATTCATAAACAGGGATCATAACATTCATATACATATATATATAGGTTCGGGGTTAATGTACTTTATTAAAATTGTTTTCGAAGATGTATTCTCGCCATTTAAATCATTAACCTCTATATCTGTTTTTTGTTTGAATGATTCATGTAATATATATATATATATATATATATATATATATATATATATATAGGATGCGATGGATAAATTGTCGCATATGTTAATATATTATACAGGGTGCGATGGGTTAATTGTCGCAAGTTTATATTTTTTTTGCGCATGCGTGTTGTTTGCTTTTTTATTTTGTCGACTGCACATTATAGTAGGGTGAGCTGGGCACCGTCTGTGAGAAAAAGACCACTATGACGTGATTCACTCCGCCAGAAATTTGGAAAGGCCTGCCGTACTTCTTGGCATTGGCACCAAAAGCGCCAATACGAACATTTCATAGTGTTGGGTGTCAATCTGACGACAGTGCAGAGGATTCAAAAAGATTTGAATGAGTCTAATGGTGATTAAAAAGGTACAGCAGCTCGGAAAACTCGCTCTGATCGTTTTAACTCCCGAATTTGTTGCTGGAGACTTCAGACGCAACAGCACTACCTCCTCAACCTTGAGGAGGTAATGCTGCCCTGGGTCAAAAGGGTGCCTGCTGGAAGACCTGCCAACAGGACTCTGCACCATGCTGCACAAGCCGGAGTACCCAGTCATGAGTCAGACATCTAGCCATCTAACTCCCCAGACTTCAACCTACTTGATTATAAAGTGTGGGGCAAAGCTGAGAGAAACCAACAATATTCCTTGTAATACCGAAGTTGAACTGAAGGCAAGGATAATGGCAGCATTCACCATCTTAAACAAGGAGACGGTCCAGGAGAGATGCGGGAGATTTCGAAGTAATCGGTAGGCCAATGGCGATTTTATTGAATAAATTTACTGCTTAGTATTTTATTGAATAAATTTACTGTTTAGTATTTGAAGATACTTTTGTATAATTTTGGTAAATATATCTGTTGAAATGAAATGTTAGTATTATTTTCCTTTTTTTGCGTAATTTCGACGACAATTTATCCATCGCACCCTTTTTATTTTACATGTGTCTGTGTGTGCGTGCGCACGCACACACGCACGCGCGTGTGTCTGTGGACACTACAATGAGAAAATGTAAAATATATATATATATATATATATATATATATATTGTCTAGGCTATCGATTAGTTGTCCTACGGCCATTGTCTGCGATCTACTTTACTCCAAGGAAGCGTACGAAAATTGTGGCGCTGCACGAAGACAATGGCAATCAAAGAACTATCGGCTGGCTCGGAAACTCTCCTGATTTAAATCCAATCGAGAATCTGTGGTCAATCTGTAAGGAAAGACTTTGCGGAATGGATATACGAAGTGCACTGGGTCATATTACACTGGAAAAATATGAAGCTTTTATATAGGAATAAAGTTTCGCTGCGGACACTGGAGTTTGAACACGGATCGCCAGAGAGCAAACACAGGCGATCTCCTTATTGAATTAAGTGGATCACGTGACCATGGGGCAAACACATAAGTAGGAAGTAGCGTGACGTCTAAACGATCGCCATTTCTATTCTATCCTCTATTACTATACGTATCGCTATTCTCAATACTATTTTTAAACTATTTCTCTATATAGATCACTATGCTAATCGCTATTCAGCAGTTACTATTCGAGTGAGTATTATCGGGCAAGTACTTTTAGTGCGAGTGTAATTCAAAGGCGTCTGACACCAGTATTGTTCAACGGCGTTACTACAGTTGTAATCTGCGATTACAAAGTCTCTACTACAACGTGCATTACGAAAGTGACAACGAGTATTCCAAAAAACAAAGTAAATAATAACGGAATTATTCGTTTTGTTACAATTAATTTGCGCAAGAGTGAATATATAAAACATTTTTTCTTTATATTTTTTATCATATACCGAATTTTCAAATATTTATGAATATATTTAAATATAAAGTAAAAAAGTGGCAGAAATTGCAGTTTATATATTAAGAAGAAGCTGAAAATCATAGAATGCAAGAACGTGAATGAATTAAGAAAAGAAAAAGATTAAATTATTTCTGACGCCTTCCTTTTGAAAAGAAACGTGAAAATATTTCTAGAGTGCTTAATCATCTAAATAAAACAAACACCCATTTTGAAAATCGCCAGCGTGAGACAGGCTATTAATGAGTAAATAATTAAAAATGTCACTTTTATAGTTTTAAAAAGCTCTTTTAAAAATACGACAATAGAGCAGTCATATACATAAGAAAAGAAATGTACAAATCCTTCAGTATCTGTCTATGTTTCTGAGATGAGGTATTATGCATACTATTTACATTATACGGAATATTGTCCTCATCTTTGTTGTCATATTTATCACAACCGTTGTACGCTCCGGCCTTCTTCAGGTGTCTGGAAGAGATTATAATAAAACATTTTACATCGCTACACATAAGCTTTCATGTTTCAATACTATGACTTCAATGTTCACTTTTATATTTACATACGCTCTATCTCTGATATTGAGCACTTTATCACATAAATATAGCACAACTATTCTTCATATATATATTTTTTATTTTTTTTATTTTTTTTTGGAAGTGCTATCTGATGATCCGGCGTCCTTTAAAAGGGCTCTGGTGAAATAAATTATTATAATGGTACCTTAAAGTGGTCTGTTTTTCTTTTAAATATTAGCTCTGGATTTACATTGAGCTCTCAGGATTTCATCCTTCTTGGGATTACCCATACGGATTACCAAGTTCTTCATAACTTAACTAATATATATATATATATATATATATATATATATATATATATATTTGTGGACGGAATTATCCGTTACACTTTTCCAGAATTGCAAATAAATCTGTAATACCTCAAATTTTCATGGAAACTTCATGTGCATTTTTTCACAAATTATTAAATAATGAAAGAATGCGCAATGATGTCGACAACAACATTTTATTTTAATATCAAACAAAAATACAAAAAAATCAATAAACATTTAACATAGGACAAAATTAATGGTTCTCTTGTATCAATAATCAATTGTACAACTTTTATTCTTAATTATTGCTATTAATCACTTTTGATAGTTCCTTACAAGATCACTACATACACTAATAAATATTTTTTCTCCTTTCTTCCTTGGCAATAGCTTCTAGTTACTCCAAATTAGAAGGATTCTTTCGCTTACATTTTTCTTCAAATATGCCCATAAATTTTCCATGGGTAGAGGTTAGGACTTTTTGCGGGGTACGCCAATACATTAATTTTGCTTAGTATCTAGTGACTGTCTTCATTGATAAATTCAACCCTGATGTCTTTAAATCATTCTACTTCATATATATATGAAGAACACCGGATTTTATATCTTACTGTTCTTTCTTTATATATATATATATATATATATATATATATATATATATAAAAGAAGAACAGTAAGATATAAAAATCCGGTGTTCTTATAGATATTTTTATTTTTACAAAATAGTGCTCAATGTAAAAAAAAAAATTCAGACGACATCCATTCAACTGATGTCAGGTTTCATTGTAAAATACATCCCTACCCCTTACCAAATTGTAGCTAATAACTGATACAATGATACTGGCATAAGGAAAATCTAGACATCCCTTGTTCAATTTAAGTAGAATATTCTGTAACCATGGAAACGTGATTTTAGCTGTGTCTTTAAAACCCGGTAATTTTTAAAAGTTACTCCAAAATTCGCTTGAAGATGAAATGGAATTAATGCTTTTAATTTAATTGCAAAATTTTAGCTTCTATTTTTGAAACATGGTTGGAACTGTGTAGCGAAAAAAAACATATTTTAAATCAATTAATTTATAATATATATATATATATATATATATATATTATGAAATGGACAAAGTTCGACAATTATTTTTTAAGACATTTTTTTATGTTTATACGCTTTTTTTATAGGTACAAATACTTAAGTAAATGCTCCGTTTATAATAAACAGTATTAACAACATTTACCGGCCTGAATGTCAGAGAAATTTTCATAGAAAATATGCGTCCTCCGACAGGAATCGAACCTGTATCATATACGGAAACGCCATATAGCCTGACGTGCCTTAACCGATTGGGCCACGATTCGGTTAGCAAGGTCGATTTTAGAGAATTGTGTTTAAAAACAGTAAAACAGCATTTACTTAAATATTCGTATCTATAAAAAGAACGTATAAACATAAAAAATGTCTTATAGCTGGCCACACGTATTCGAGGATACTCGAGGATAGCCTGTCCCTGTTGCAGACTCTCGCTCAGGCACATTTGTGCTTGCTCAACACCCACAGAGCCCACCCATGGTTTATAATGCAACTATGCTGAGCAGACCTTAGTTACAGTTTATGGGAGAGATCCTGTTATCTAGCGTGATCAACAATTTGAACAAGAACAACACGCTCAAGCCCTAGCTATCGGCGGCCCTCAGGAGTTACGTCTACCCAATTTCACTTCAAAAGAATTGGGTCAACCCGTGGTATGGTCTTCAGGCAATTTCCAAAGGTGCCGCACGCTGGGATCGACCTCGATCCAGTCCAATAACATCAGAAAGTCTCCTTCCTGACAAATTGACCATGGTGAGATTTGAACCCAGGTCTCATGGTCAAGAAACGAAAGTTCTAACTGGGCCACGCGCCCTTATATATATATATATATATATATATATATATATATATATATATATATATATATATATATATATATATATATATAATATTTAGAGTGAATTTTAGGCATTGATTTTCATGATGCATGTTTAAATAATATAGACAAGTTTTGTCTATTTATTTTAAGTAAGTTCCTTTCATATTGTCTGATAAACTTAATAACATTATCATTGAAAGACGAAAGGAAATAACCATATTGACACATGTTTAAATCCTATCTAAGCTTTCGGCTTACATAAGCCATTATCAAAGATGACAATTACTTTACAATATATCAACCAATAAACGGACGAAAAAATAATAATAGTATGTTTTTGTTGCATGAAAAATTTCAAAGCAACGACTAACTCGTGTATACGAGACGCGGAAGCGAAAATCGCGTCGCAGCTCGTGACGTCACACATGACCACGCGAGAGTGAAAACGAAAAGTATTAAGTATCGGAAGCCGTTGGTATAAATCAATGGCTTCTGTTATCAATTATAGGCATTTAAGAATATTTGTGGAGATTTCGTAGTTTATTTTGTTCAGGTTAGGTTATTAAGCTTATCAGACAATATGAAAGAAACTTACTTAAAATAAATAGACAGAACTTGTCTATATTATTTAATGAAACATGCATCAATATATATATATATATATATATATATATATATATATATATATATATATATATATATATAACTTTCTTTGTTTCTTCTTTTAATCAGAACGTGTATAATTTATGGCAAAAGTGTGTAATTAATTTTAAGTTCCAGGTACTAATTACAGGTAATAATTTAAGCTGCTTTTAACTTCCGGAATATCTATTTTATGTTCAGCTGTAGCCTATATTTCAAATAATGTGAAAAAAAATGTTTATTTAAATTTTCTGTCTTGTTTATACTTGTCAGTCGTTTTATTTTTAATGTGAGTACAGAGGAGAAAATGGCACCGTGTGTATGTACCTGATTGTGTTTATGCCTATGTATGTATGTATGTTTTGATGTGTTTCTGAACTTTCTTTGACTCTTGTAGAGCGTATTTAGTGCCCCACCCAGTTTCATATACACTCCAGACCTTCATTCTACAGGTAAGCAGTTAAAAACTGGGTGGGCCGCGATTCAAACACCCCTATTCCAAACTGACTCATCCCCCCTTGCTTGTGTGCATGATCATATTTTCTTGTTAGACGCCCGCTTTCCTTGCAGTGAAAATAGTTCTTACTTGTTTATCGACATCCCCCATCATGTCGAAAACGATATTTATACAAACATGACGATTTAGGAAAATAAATGTAATTAGATTTCATGAAGACGTCATTTTAATAAAAATTATTATTTTTTTTAATTTTCTGTCTTTCTCAAATGACGTATTTCCCATTTGTTATGCGTTCCTGGGTATGACGATAAACTACATCCGACAGCAAGGCCTTTGATTGGGAAGTTTTGAGGAGCTTGGAGTACCTTTGAATTACTGTTGTTCCCAGGTCCAGCCTGACCCGGGATGGTAGCGCCTGTTATGGTCCCAGTTCTGGACAAATAGTTAAACCCCAAGTTGTGGCCAAAACACAAAAAATATATTGCTGGTATTTTTATTATAAAAACAGATTTTTATTGTAAACAAAAATATTACCAGTAATACATTTTTGAAAAAATATTACAAGCAATATATTTTTGAAAAAAATATTACCAGTAATACATTTTTGAAAAAAAATATTACCAGTAATACATTTTTGAAAAAAAATATTACCAGTAATGCATTTTTGAAAAAATATTACCAGTAATACATTTTTAAAAAAAAATATTCCCAGCAATACGTTTTTGAAAAAATATTACAAGCAATATATTTTTGAAAAAAAATATTACCAGTAATACATTTTTGAAAAAAAATATTCCCAGCAATACATTAAAAAAAATATATTACCAGCAATGCATTTAAATAACAGTATTACTAACTATAAAAAACTGTATTACTAGCTATACATTTTTAAAAAAATATTACTAGAAATACATTTGACTCTTGATAAAAAAACCATCATTACAAAAATATGTCAGTGGAATCTGATCTACAAACTGATTTTCTACAAAGAATACATATTCTGTTGATACGAACCTATGCTAAAACCTTGTCGGCATAAAAAAACACATTGAGGTTGATATACCATAAAACAAAGTATACTATACCATTTGTTAATCACGTCTTAAACTTATCTGCATAGTTTTTTGTTGTTTTTTTTATTACAACTTTGTAAGTTGTCTAAAATTCTGAGATAAAGTATTTTAATTATTGCCAACATTTCAGGTGTGTGTTGTTGTCTTTTATCGGAATACCTTGAGTTTTTATAATCTTTGAATTGAAATATTTTCATATATTTTTAAGTTATCTTGGGTACTTCGACTGTATAATGGTTAACCAACGTGTCTTACTAGATCGATTACGACTGAGTAGTGAGTTCGATCCTCGTTGGGTGTCCCATTCTTTCTGCCGTGTGTCACATCACAGCCATGCTTAGAAATCCACCATTGTAATTTGCCTATAATTACATATTAGCATGTTATTATCATATCTTAAGCTTTTTGATGGTCTGGAATTAAATATATTCATGTGTTTTTATTACATCATAACTTGTCTGACATTATGTAATTAAATATTTTCATAGGTTTTATCATATCTTAAGTTTTTTGATGGTCTGTATTTAAATATATCCATGTGTTTTTATTACATAAATTGTCTGACATTATATAATTAAATATTTTCATACGTTTTATTATATCTTAAGCTTTGTAATGGTCTGTAACTAAATATATTCATGTGTTTTTATCACATCATAACTTGTCTGACATTCTATAATTAAATATTTTCATATGTTTTATCACCTGTTAATCATGTTGATGGTCTGTAATTAAATATATCCGTTATTGTAAAAATATTTGCACTTGTATCGTGCTCTTATATATTATCCCAATTCTTACAGTTGCCTGAACTTTTGGGACCAAGTATTTTCATTGTTTCAAATATTTTTGACAATATTATCTTCTTGTTTTTATAACGCAATGTTTTATAAAGCGATGTTTTATAAAGCGATGTTTTATAAAGCAATGTTTTACAATTATTTTATGTTCTGAGAGGAAGTATTTTCATTATTCCATAATTTCTAAGAACATTTTCATCTTTTTTCTTCACAAATTTTTAAATTTTGAATTCAACAGTTTATGCATTTTCATTATTCCACACATTTTTTCGGCATATTTCCTTTTTATTAATATTTTTATCACAATTCTTTATATTTTTTGAGGTTCTTTTCTGTTCGTAATAATGAGTTCATCTTTATTATTCGGCTCATTTTTATCGTTTTATTTTTTCTCTTGCTACTTTTATTCACTGCATTTCTCTAATAGTTACCTATTTCCGATACGGTTGGAGGTGCACTGGCATATCTGGCACGTCCGAAGCGGACAAGATTTCATACATGTCCTCAGTTGGTCATCACCAATGCTTACCATCGGTCCTTTGCATCTGTAAACATGCAAAGTCCACTTCATCCACCGAGCGGCCAATGACTACTCCAGGTTGCATTTCGTTTCCGGTTTACGTCAATGTTCATTAAAAAATTAGGAACGGCCTGCAACAAGAAATGAAAGTTCAAACCTTGTTTCCAATATATTTAGGTGTCTTATCCAGGGTCTATCCAGCGAGGCAATTCTGAGAGAATTGGAAATCCTACCAGGATTCATCATTGGTGGCCACAATCTTAACATACGATATGTAGATGACACAGTACTGATAGCAGACACGGAAAAGAAATTACAAAACCTCCTACAGAAGCTAGCGAAGGAGAGCTTGAAGAAAGGACTAAGCATAAACTACAAAAAGACAGAATGCATGGTCATCAGTAAAAGGATGAGCCTGAAACGCGATTTAGAGGTCGTGGACACTAAAATCAGGCAGGTGAGAAAGTTTAAATATCTGGGAAGTGTTTTGACCGTAAGTGCGACGCTGAGATCCGAAGTCATATTGAGATGGCCAAAGACGAATTCGAAATGCTGGGTAGAGTACTGCGAGATTAAAGGATTTCTTTGATAACAAAGAAAATAGTACTGAACTGCTACGTGATATGTGTCCCCCTTTACGGCAAAAAAAAAAGTCTGAAAAAACTGCTCTCTCTTTGAAGGAGTGAGGACGGGGAGATCAGGACAGTGTGACCCTGGGGCGATAGGTGATAGAAGTCCTGGTTATAGCAGGTACATTCTTGCCAGCTCGACTTTTGGAAGCGTCCGCCATACAGAAGAAGCAATTTCTTGAGTGCTCAATTAGTTCCCTCCAAATTCATGGGATTTTGAGAATTTCATGACCCTATTTTCCCCTCTGTATCATCCTGCAAAAGAGTAAAAATAAAAATATGAGTATAAAAATACAAATATGTTTCAACAAGTATTATTGAAAAATTCTAAAATATATCATGTTTGATTTATTGAAATTTCTAAAAATTCTGCCAGTCCTGGATATGACGATAAACCACATCCGCGTCCCGGGTAAGACGATAAACTACGTCCAGCAGCAAGGCCTCTGATCAGGAGGTTTTGAGGTGCGTGGAACCACCTCTTAATTGCGGGTGTTCCCAGGTCCACCCTGACCTGGTATAGTAGCACCTGTTAGGGTCCCAGCTATGGGCAAATGGTTAACACCCAAACTTGTGTAAAAATAGGTTTTAATACCAGAAATACTTTGTAATAAAAAAAATATTAACAACAATAATTTTTGAAAGAAAAATTATCATCAGCAATACTTTAGAAAAATACCATCAATACAAACAGCGATACATTCTTTGAAAAAAATATTACCAGCTATAGATTTCTTCAAAGAAAAATATTCCCAAAAATAGATTTTTGGAGAAAAACATATTACCAGAAATAGAAATTTTGTCAGCATTAAATAACCCATTCAGGTTGATATGGCGTCAAACAAAATAAACCAATCTAAACCAAAGAATACATATTCTATTCATACGAATCTATCCTAAAAATCTTGTCGGCATTAAATAACCCATTGAGGTTGATATGCCCTCTAACAAAATAAACCAATCTAAACCAAAGAATACATATTCTATTCATACGAATCTATCCTAAAAATTTTGTCGGCATTAAATAACCCATTGTTGTTGATATGCCGTAAAACAAAATAAACCAAAACCAATCTAAACCAAAGAATACATATTCTATTCATACGAATCTATCCTAAAAATGTTGTCAGCATTAAATAACCCATTGAGGTTGATATGCCGTCAAACAAAATAAACCAATCTAAACCAAAAAATACATATTCTATTCATACGAATCTATCCTAAAAATCTTGTCGGCATTAAATAACCCATTGAGGTTGATATGCCGTCAAACAAAATAAACCAATCTAAACAAAAGAATACATATTCTATTCATACGAATCTATCCTAAAAATGCAGTCGGCATTAAATAACCCATTGAGGTGTTGATATGCCGTAAAACAAAATAAAACAATTTAAACCAAAGAATACATAATCTATTCATACGAATCTATCCTAAAAATCTTGTCGGCATTAAATAACCCAATTAGGTTGATATGCCGTCAAACAAAATAAACCAATCTAAACCAAAGAATACATAATCTATTCATACGAATCTATCCTAAAAATCTTGTCGGCATTAAATAACCCATTGAGGTTGATATGCCGTCAAACAAAATAAACCAATCTAAACCAAAGAATACATATTCTATTCATACGAATCTATCCTAAAAATCTTGTCGGCATTAAATAACGCATTGAGGTTGATATGCCGTAAAACAAAATAAACCAAAACCAATCTAAACCAAAGAATACATATTCTATTCATACGAATCTATCCTAAAAATGCAGTCGGCATTAAATAACCCATTGAGGTTGATATGCCGTCAAATAAAATAAACCAATCTAAACCAAAAAATACATATTCTATTCATACGAATCTATCCTAAAATCTTGTCGGCATTAAATAACCCATTGAGGTGTTGATATGCCGTAAAACAAAATAAACCAATCTAAACCAAAGAATACATAATCTATTCATACGAATCTATCCTAAAAATCTTGTCGGCATTAAATAACCCAATTAGGTTGATATGCCGTCAAACAAAATAAACCAATCTAAACCAAAGAATACATATTCTATTCATACGAATCTATCCTAAAAATTTTGTCGGCATTAAATAACCCATTGTTGTTGATATGCCGTAAAACAAAATAAACCAAAACCAATCTAAACCAAAGAATACATATTCTATTCATACGAATCTATCCTAAAAATGCAGTCGGCATTAAATAACCCATTGAGGTTGATATGCCGTCAAACAAAATAAACCAATCTAAACCAAAAAATACATATTCTATTCATACGAATCTATCCTAAAAATCTTGTCGGCATTAAATAACCCATTGAGGTTGATATGCCGTCAAACAAAATAAACCAATCTAAACAAAAGAATACATATTCTATTCATACGAATCTATCCTAAAAATGCAGTCGGCATTAAATAACCCATTGAGGTGTTGATATGCCGTAAAACAAAATAAAACAATTTAAACCAAAGAATACATAATCTATTCATACGAATCTATCCTAAAAAATCTTGTCGGCATTAAATAACCCAATTAGGTTGATATGCCGTCAAACAAAAATAAACCAATCTAAACCAAAGAATACATAATCTATTCATACGAATCTATCCTAAAAATCTTGTCGGCATTAAATAACCCATTGAGGTTGATATGCCGTCAAACAAAATAAACCAATCTAAACCAAAGAATACATATTCTATTCATACGAATCTATCCTAAAAATCTTGTCGGCATTAAATAACCCATTGAGGTTGATATGCCGTAAAACAAAATAAACCAAAACCAATCTAAACCAAAGAATACATATTCTATTCATACGAATCTATCCTAAAAATGCAGTCGGCATTAAATAACCCATTGAGGTTGATATGCCGTCAAATAAAATAAACCAATCTAAACCAAAAAATACATATTCTATTCATACGAATCTATCCTAAAAATCTTGTCGGCATTAAATAACCCATTGAGGTGTTGATATGCCGTAAAACAAAATAAACCAATCTAAACCAAAGAATACATAATCTATTCATACGAATCTATCCTAAAAATCTTGTCGGCATTAAATAACCCAATTAGGTTGATATGCCGTCAAACAAAATAAACCAATCTAAACCAAAGAATACATATTCTATTCATACGAATCTATCCTAAAAATCTTGTCGGCATTAAATAACCCATTGAGGTTTATATGCCGTCAAACAAAATAAACCAATCTAAACCAAAGAATAAACAATCTATTCATACGAATCTATCCTAAAAATCTTGTCGGCATTAAATAACTCATTGAGGTTGATATGCCGTCAAACAAAATAAACCAATCTAAACCAAAGAATAAATAATCTATTCATACGAATCTATCCTAAAAATCTTGTCGGCATTAAATAACTCATTGAGTTTGATATGCCGTCAAACAAAATAAACCAATCTAAACCAAAGAATAAATATCCTATTCATACGAATCTATCCTAAAAATATTGTCAGCATTAAATAACCCAAATGCCGTAAAACAAACCAAACGAAACCAATCTAAAAATTCTGCTCTTGATATGTAAAATTCTGACTTTGGACCAAAATTAATGTAGCAAATGCCACAGAAATACGGAATCTTGAACAATGGATGTCCTTCTTATTCCGTATTTTTATGGATCTTGCCAGTGACCCATGATACCGTGGACACTAATATCGGATTGTTGAAACATGTTTAATACATATTTTCCATAACACTGGTTTAAAAAAAATAAAAAGTCAAAAATATTTAAATTATTAAGACCTTGAATAAGTTCTCGCTGATTTTTCATAAAAAGTAATGTTTTATTTACAAAAATTAGTAAGAAACATGTCACTGAAAGTATTGTCCATCACTAGCCATTACTTTTCCCCATCTTTTTGGCAGCATTTGAATTCCATGTAGGAAAAACGACACTTCCTTTGATGCTAACCACGATTCGACCCATTTTTCTGGCATCTTCATAAGAATGAAAATGCTGCTGAGCCACGCCATATGCTATCGATTGGAACAAGTGATAAAAGGACGGAGCAATGTCTGATGAATAAATCAAGTGGGATATGACTTTCCATTTAAGCGTTTCCAAGTAGGTTTTCTTCCGTTTTGCAACATGTGGCCTAGCGTTGTCATGTAGCAAAATCAGTTTGTCGTGTCTCTACTCGTATAGCGACCGTTTTTCTTCCATTCTCGACTCAAACGCATAAATTGTAGTCGATAACGATCCCCCATGATGATTTCGGTCGGTTTGAGTAGCTCATAATAAACTACAACCCAGCTGATCCCACCAAATGCTGAGCAGAAGCTTCGAACCATGGATATTCGACTTTGCCGCTGATATTGATGCATGGCCGGGCTTACCCCACAATCTATGCTTAGGGTTATTATTTGCCCAGAGTAGTTGATAAATACGCCACAGACATAGCAAAATGTGTCTGCTGGATGCTTACAAATTCTTGATGCCATCTGTAACGGATGCGTCTATCAATGACGACTTGTCTATTGAGCTTATCTTCCCTGTCTTTATACTGCCATAGATGTTGCCAGAACGTTCTAGAAATTCTTGAAACTTTTAGAAGCTTCTCCGTCTGCATCTCAGCGCTGATCTGTCTGGAATGTAATGGAAAATAGGTTAGTTTTTAAACATCGATGTCCAGGTTACAACAACAATGCTCCCATAGAGAAACTAGACTCTCGGAGAGCAACACACTGCGTCTTTTTTGGTCTCAAGTTAAAGTGGTTCGGCTACAGCAAATCAATAGCTGCATCTACTGCAAGGAGAGTTGGGTCACTGTGTCGTGCCAGAAGGTTTCCTCGTCAGATTTCAGCTTACACATTTATAAATCTATCACTCGGCCGTCAGCAAACACGTCCTGCAGTAATTGCCTAGAACGCCTCGCTATATCGCAATGGTTAACTAGTTGGTTCCGAAAATCATAATCAGTGTGTAGTAAGCTCTGTCATGACTGACAATAAATAATAATTTCCTTTGCTTTCTAGACAAAAGCAATTAGGAAATAAAGAAAAGTCAAAATTTTGTTACACAGTGTAATAGTTTACAAACCTGAATTTCCGAAAAATTTCAGAGAAAACATGCCTCCTCCAACAGGAATCGAACCTGTTTCCTAAACGGAACCTTCATATAGCCTTCATATAGTGTTATACCAGCTTAATTATAAAGGAAGCGTCTGGTTAGCAAGGTCGATTTACTACTTTTAAACTACAAATTTCCTATGATTTCCCTCGAACGTTCATATCTGTCGAAGCGTATCTTAACGTAAACAAATGACGTCATATATTATGAAATAGACAAAGTCCAACGATAATTTCAGTATATTTTATTGTTATAAGTTATTTATATAGGCACAAATATTTAAGTAATATCTGACGGTTCCATGTAGGATACAGGTTCGATTCCTGTCGGAGGACGCATATTTTCTATGCAATTTCTCGGATATATACTGTTTATTATAAACAGAGCATTTTCAGGGTAATAGTATCACTCATCTTTATGTGATTCCAATGGAAAACTTTCTGAACCACTTTAAACCTTTTTTTGTTAGTCTATGCATCTTCACTAAACGATGTTCATATTCTACCGAAACTTTTTTTTCTGTTTCCATTATGTTATATTGGTTCTGGAGACAGCCCCTCAGAATTAATTTTTTTTGGGGGGGGCATTAAAATTAACGGTTAACACGTTGACTGAAAGAGGGCAATTACTGACTTCAAGTGCTAGCTTTATAAAAAATCAACTATATACATAGGCGTTAAAACATTTTTCATGGGCTGTAGTCTTAACATTGTTTTCATACTAAAAGTATTACTGCAAATAAACTCGTTGTTGGCACCCACTAATCAAAATTTATCATAAAATGCCAAGCACGAGATAACTCGTCGTCGGTATTATAATAAAAACGGCTAACCACATGTTATTTTGTGGGTTCCAGTCAATGTGTTAAAGTAATAAAATCTCTCTCTCTCTCTCTCTCTCTCTCTCTCTCTCTCTCTCTCTCTCTCAAAATAAAAAAAATGAAATGAATAAAAAATGGAATATACCTACATATATTTTCCAGACATAAGAAAATATCAGAATATGCGAGAAAAAATTCCCTTAAAATAAGCCCCCCCTCTCTCTCTCTTTCCCCTCTCTCTCTCTCTCTCTCTCTCTCTCTCTCTCTCAAAATAAAAAAATTGAAATAAATAAAAAGGAATACACCTACATATATTTTCCAAACATAAGAAAATATCAGAATATGCGAGAAAAATTGCCCTTAAAATAAGCCCCCCCTCTCTCTCTCTCTTTCCCTCTCTCTGTGTGTCTCTCTCTCTCTTTCTCTCTCTCAAAATAAAAAAAGGAAATAAATAAAAAATGTAATATACCTACATATATTTTCCAAACTTAAGAAAATATCAGAATATGCGAGAAAAATTACCCTAAAAATAAGCCCTGTTTCTGACACCGGAAATAACATTGTAACATTATCTGACACTCGGGGCCGAGAGAGGGAAAAAATGAAGGAAAAGGAATATGGAGTCGAGAAAATGGTGAGAAAGGAGAAATAGCCACGACATTCTACACAAGAGCACATACACACTTGTATAGGAGTTACGCACACAAACACAGAGAGAGAAAGAGAATTTTAAAAAAACACCCTGATACTAATAAAAAGTAAATAAATTATTATAAACTTAATATAAGAATAACGGAAATGAGAAAATCGGCAGTCAGTTGCTGATACCTCCTGACAAGATGACCGACGAATTACAAAATAGGTTCGTCTACGAAACACTGGAGTCGGTGTGCTTAATATAACACCAATCACCTAAGTTGCAAATGTGCATGAATCCCATATATATATATATATATATATATATATATATATATATATATATATATATATAAGCAGTGCAGTCATAAGTAGCAGTATTGGATGGAGACCTGACGATTACATTTAATCATAACACTGACTATCGCAATCCAGTGTACTTACCTATGAGCAGATTGCTTATATTGAGATAAGTTCTGTCGCATATATTAGGCCTGATGATTGCGTTCAGCATGAAACATACTGTCAGCTTTGTGTGTTGACTTCAATATATATATATATATATATATATATATATATATATATATATATATATATATATATGCAGCAAATTCTCTTTTAGGCATGTCTGATTGAATGAATATAAAAGAAATTTAAACAGAGCTATAGCATATTTCTCTCATTCTTTAACATCAATACACGGAAGGTTATTCGTGATTATGAACCGATTTTGTTAAAAATTAGCCGACATAATGTCTATAATTTATTCAATCAGACATGCCTAAAAGATATATATATATATATATATATATATATATATATATATGAAAATTTCTCCGATTTAATCGGTAGAAGACAATATTTATGAATAAAAAATGACAATAGGAAAACTGGTAATTGCTGACGCGTTTATCCAATGTGGACTTTATCAAAGCAAAATACGTGCTTTGATAAAGTCCACATTGGACGAAACGCGTCAGCAATTACCAGTTTTCCTATCGTCATTTTTATTCATAAATATATATATATATATATATATATATATTCAAACATAGCCGTTCAGAGATTGTATCTCAGATACTAATAATAAACCTACTACATATATTGGCCCCCAGCAGACTTAACTGTCACATTTCTGATCTTAGTTCTATTAAACAACATTTCTTAGAAAAAACATAGCCATGTAGATAATATTAGGCAGATATTAGTTGATAACACAGCGATACTCACACATACACACTTTAAAAAGAGTCTTCAAATATAAAAGGTAATGTACATTATGACAAAGCAACCCACCCTCAACAAATTTCAGTCTCCCACGTGGTAGGACGTCACAGAACCGTATCATCAATTTACCACCCGCGGTTGCTATTCCGCGACCTTTATCGTCTAAAAGCAGTTTTTTTTTTTTTTATACCAGCATAACATAATATCATCTTTGATATCATTGTTTAAATGTCCATATAATCATACTGAAGATGGCGCATGTGAGCCGAAAGCTTAGATCAAGGAATGGCATAATAAAAAACATCCAAATGCGCACATTTTTTGCCTTTATTTTCATCCGAAATTAAAGCAACCTTATGAAGTTTAGAACGTCTCATGATCAAACATAACAGACATTCATTGTCTGTTATATTTAACAATATATCTTTAAATAATGATCTGCTGCTCCAATACACTATATATATATATATATATATATATTAAAGACATTTTTATGTTTAACGTTCTTTTTTATAGATACAAGTATTTAAGTAAATGCTCTGTTTATAATAAACAGTATTAAATAACATTTACCGGCCTGAATGTCCGAGAAATTTTCATAGAAAATATTCGTCCTTTGACAGGATTCGAACCTGCATCCTATATGTCAGCGTAAATGACGGTTCCGTATAGGATGCAGGTTCTATGAAAATTTCTCGGACATTCAGGCCGGTAAATGTTATTTAATACTGTTTATTATAAACAGAGCATTTACTTAAATACTTGTATCTATAAAAAAGAACGTTAAACATAAAAATGTCTTTAATAAATAAATTGTCGGACTTAAATTGTCGGTCCATTTCTTATATATATATATATATATATATATATATATATATATATATATATATATATATATATATATATATATATATATATATATATATATATATATATATAAGAAAGAATAAGCAACTTCTAAATGAGTCTGCCTAAGATTGCACACTGAAAAAAAGAGTGCAGAATGCAATAAAAAATGGCAGTGCTTTAATATAAACAAATCGTATAAGTCAAATCTCAGGTGGGCCACGACGTTTAGTTTCACGGACTTCCCCGCTATCATCAATTCGCTGAAGTCCTAAAGGATGTAACGTGTTTCCACTTTTTCATTGATTCCCCCCCCACACACACACATATATATATATATATATATATATATGCCTCTTACAATTTTTGGTTCACCACTGTTGTGGCCTGGTACTGAACTCACAGCTCTTTGGGCTTAGTCAGCATCTTTCTCCGCTTTCGATCTAGTCACTGGATCTAACTAACATCTTTATCCGCTGGGTCATGAGTCCTACACATGGCCCAGTGAATAAAGACGTTGGTTAGATCCAGTAACTAGAAGCAAAGAGTTGTGAGTTCAATACCAGGTTACAGCAGTGGTGAAGCAAAAACTTGGAGAGATGTGTTAAAGAAAAATTACTGAGACATCCGGAAGAGGCATGGAAAGTGGAACTAGAACAATCTACCCCGGTTGAAGATCTAAAGTGTTCGGTTCGAAATTCCAATTCCCTTAAGAAGGCCGGAGTATGGCAATGAAGATGTGGATAACAGTCCGAATATTGTAAATAATGAAAGCAATGTAAATCGTTATCTTCTGTTTTCTTAATTCCTGTTCTGTTATTGTTCTTTCTCCTTAATAGCCTTTGTGATTTCTTGATGTTAACGGTCTGGAGAATAGTGCCTGAAAACCATGCCACGGGTTTACCTAAGCCTTTTGAGTGAAATCAGGTAGAGTGAACCCTTGCGCACCGTCGATGACAAGTCAACGTGACTGAGGGTTTGAGCATGCTCGCCTTGTTCACGCTAAATAACACGCTTCTCTCCCAAAAACTGTAACTAAAGTCTGCTCAGCATAGTTGCAGTATAAACTACAGGTGGACTCTGTTGAACAAACAAAAAATGTGCCTGAGCAAGCGTCTGTAATAGGGATTAAATAGCCGCCAATGGTATCCTAGAATACGAGTGGCCAGCCATTAACGTTAATTAACATATATATAAATCTATATTTATAATGAGTTATAACCCCTACTGTTGTAATTATTTTAATCTATATTTATAAAAAAACCCAGTGTCCGTTGCATTGTTATTTACAAAATATGTCACGCTGTATTTTTTTATTTATATCTAAGTGAGATATTCATATCAAATAAACCTCTTTACGTTTTGAATATATAAATCCAAAATAGATCGACATAAAACGGTATAATTTAAGAGTTGATCATCTCAATTCGGTAGGTACAACAAACACTGGTTCTTGTATGATCACCGAAGTTAAGCAACGTTGAGCCTGGTCAGTAACAATATGGGTGACCACTTGGAAATACCAGGTGCTGTTAACTTGGATGTACGGATTGTATAATGGGCTTACGGCCATATCTCGTTGAAACACCGGTTTTTGTACGATTACCGAAGTTAAGAAACGTCGAGCCTGTTATGTACCTTGGTGGTTGACCATTTGAGAATGTCAGGTAGCGTAAGCGTGGATATATGGGTGGTGTTAATTGGAGTGCCAAGTTTCGATTCTCGTTATATTCACTTACGCGCAAATACCTTTGAGAGAGGTGTGAAATCACTTCTTTCCCCCACCTATGGGTTAATAAGTAAGACTTGTATCACTAAACCATTATTATCTAAAAAAATATCTTACCATCCAAAAATGTTTTTTCTGACTTTAGATAACCTGCAATGGGGTGATAATCCGGAGAAAATGAATCAATCTATCAATCAGTGATACGAATATTACATTGAGTTGAGATGGTTAGATACAACCGTAAGTTCTATGCTAACAATTTCTTCCATCGCACTCCTTTCTTGTGGCAATTTCTCCCGGCTTCTCGCTTCCCAGTCAACTGTGATCTTCAAAAATTTAAATGCAATGTCAAACGTTATCTTCTGTCTTCTTAATTCTTGTTCTTTTATTGTCTTCTCTCCTAAAATGGTAGTTTTTATTTTTATTTTTTATTTTTTTCTCATATTCACTAATACACAGTAACTGCTTGCGTTCTAGTGGCTTTATTGCTTTGCTTGCGGTGAAATTATTTTAAAAACATGACTATTAAAGGATGAAAAATTTTAAGTGCAACACTAGATTGGCAAGAAGGTCTCATCATTTTACAGTTGAACTGGCTAGATGTAACCGTAAGTTCTATGCTAACAGTTTCTTCTATGGCACTTGTTGCTTGTGGAACTCTCTTCTGGCTTCTCGCTCCCAAATCAATTTTGATCTTCAAAAATTTAAATTCAATGTCAATCGTTATCGTCTGTTTTCTTAATTATTGCTCTTTTATTGTTCTCTCCTTAATATTAATAATGATTTCTTTTTCTCTTATTTGTCACACACAGTAACCCCTTGCGTCTTAGCGGTTTTATTGCCTTCCTTAGGGTGAAATTATTTTTAAAAATAGGTTTGAGATAATCTTGTCAAAATATTATGACGAGATTGCATCACTATCGTAGCCACTTAAGCTTATTCAATTTAGTCAAGTCGACATCTACCTGAAGGACCGTGGACCCGGTAGAAGTTAGTCAAGCCAAAATTTGTGAAAAGTATTGCATTAATTTTAAATATTTGCTTTGAAGTTTTAATTTTGGTTTTAATTGCGGGAAAATAGCATAAAAGTAGTTATTTAACAAAAATCTAAATTACCTTTGCATAATAATTATTGATTTTTTTTTATCAATGAAGTTGGGTGATTGAAATGGGGGGGGTAAAACAAAAACACCAGTTAAAACTTTACATCGAAAACGCTAAAAGCTTAGCTTTTAGTTTAAATGTTTCTATTTTTGCCATCTGATATACCGACGTTTAGCTAATCCTATCTCATTCAACTTTTTTTATCGTATCTGTTTTTTATTAGGTTGGTGCAAAAATAATGACGTAATAATGTCGTTTTTTTGCCTTAAAAAATACTTCAAAAAACGACATTATTACGTCATTATTTTTTGCACCAACCTAATACTTATTCATTGTAACGTTGTTATTTCATTTTTTTTTAAATTATCTCACCTTGTATTAGCAGTAGTTATAGGAGAAAAGTTAGCAGTAGTTATCGTAATAATATTTAATACTTCAATTTGGAGAATTAATATATATATATATATATATATATATATATATATATAATTATTTATTCGAAAAATATAACATAAATATGTTATAAAATCACTACAAAAATAGCCATTTTGTTTCAACACTTCTGGTGTCTTAAGTTATTTGCTCTACTCTGTATTGAGCACTCTTTTAAGAATACTATTTGTTGGTTATTGGAATTTATTCCGTATACACCAATCCTATACTTATATATATATATATATATATATATATATATATATATATATATATATATATATATATATCATAAAGGAACAATTCATACAAAGAATTAATTAGCAATGTTAATGGGATTAATGGCGAAATCACTTTGCTAACAAAGCTTAATGAAGCATTAACTTAGTATAAATTCCTTGAATAATAAGATCCTTATATTCGAGTTATTGTCGGATGGAAGACATATGAATTGTCATCTTCAGGGCACAATTTTTCCCATTAATAGGCAAACACTAAGACGAAATATGTGCAGACCGATAGATATTTTTTTTTCAATTTGAAATTTTTGAAAGTATTTGGCATGTCCAGGCCGAAACGTTGTGAATCTGACAATGAAGATGAGGATAATAGTCCGAATAATGTAAATAATACAACTAAATTTAGTAATACCATGTTGTAGCATATCTACTGACAATAATGACAATAATAAATATAGTAGTAAATACTGTATGTTAGTCTTCAGTTAGAAATTCATTGTGGAATTCACTTGACTCACTTCTAGCAGTTGACTACTACTTCTACGCGCCGTTGGCGAATCTTATAGATGTTGTTCTTGTCCTAAGTATTATCGTTCATTACCAATATTTGTTTGATTATTCGATTCAGTAACCTTCCCTAAGTTACAACATACCAAAAATACACCTTTGTCGTTACAGATATGTACATACCGTCGACTGGTGTCTTCCCGGTACAATATATGGAAGATATATGTATATTTCCAACATACACTGATAGTTAGAATCCAGTTAAAAACTTCTAAGGTAGCTCTGACTTTAGAAGATTGGCGCAACACAATCTTCTTGTTTCTCTGATTCATCATCTACGAAGCGAAAATAAGCTCAATAAACGTCTACAGTCTAATATTCAAAACAAACAGCCAGAAAGCCAAACATTTGAATCGTAGTTACTAAGCAGACAAAATACATCACCCAAAAATTAGCAGTCAAAAGAAAGAAAGAAGAAAAAGGATTCGGTTCGTAGTAAGGAACCAACAACTACTAAATATAAAGGTACATTTGAATGAGTCATTTTCTTTAACTTGTACGCAAGTTGGTATATCAATCTACTTTTTTCCCCCCACTGTTGTTTTTACCATTGAGTTTTGAGTTGTTTGCTGTGGGAAAAAATGCTTCAAAACGAACACAAACACACTGACGATTTGTGAACATTAAAATGACAAGTTTCACAGGAAGAAGGTAATATTTTCGAGAAAGAAGAAATCAAAAATAAATCAGAAACAGAATTTTATTCTGCGAGGAAGAATTCAAATAGAATGGAAAGGAAAAACAGAAAATAAAGCAACTGATATAGTTTTCATTTCTAGAATTTTATTTTATTTTTCATTTTATAACATTTATTTTATTTTATTTCATTTATGAATTTTTAAAAAAAAGTTCAGTTTAGAATTTATTTTCTATTTTAGGATTTTTCTAAACAATTTATTCATTTTTGTATTATTTTTTTTTTAATTTTAGGATTTAAATCCATTACAAGATTATTTTTAATTTTAGGGATATTCTTTTCATTTTTTAGGACTTTTTTTCATTTTAAGATTTTTAAAGTTTTTTTTTTTTATTTGAGTAATTTATATAATTGTAATTTAGGAATTGTTATAGTTTTTATTTTCATTTTAGGATTTTTTAAACATTTAAGTTTTTTTCTTTTTTACATTTCATGATTTTTTTACATTTTAGGATTTTTCTGCCGATTTTGAAAGTTTATGAAAATTCAAGAACTTAAGGAGAAAAAAAATTGCAGTCTTCAAATTTGGTAAAGAAATTCGAAAATAACTTTGTAGAAATTTATGCCCTCTTCACTCTAACAAGTATCCTTAGTGTTATGGTCTGGGTACGTGGCCGACTGGTTAGAACGTTCTCGAATCTCACCGATGTTATCGGAAGGATATGGAGCGGCACCTTTGGAAAGTATACGGGCCAAGCCTTTTGAGTAAAACTGGATAAACGGGCCGTCGATAGCTGTGCTAGCACGAAGTCACTTGTTCAAATTGTTGATCACGCTAGATAACACGGTCCTTTCCCAGAAACAGTGGCGTAGCTAAGGAGTGGCGAGGGGGGGCGGACCGGGGTGCCAGCACAGGAGGGGTGACACAATGTCAACCCCAACAAAATTTTTCAACCAGGCTAAGGTGCCAAAAATAGTCTGAAAACAGTGGTGTAAACACAGGGTTTCGCAGGCGGGCATATGACCCCCCCCGAAATAATTTATGACCCCCCAGTTTTGTCCCCCGTCAGAAATTTTCTAATAAATTGTCAGGAAATTTGTGAGTAGGAAACATAGCAATGTTTTCAGCTTTCATGTGTTTCAGTTGCTACAATCTTGGTTACTAACAAGAGACATTGTTGTAACATTTTATCGGATGATATGGTGTTTTAACTCTGCATCATTAATAACAACAAAGCGAAATATGAAGTCAAAAGTGCAACAATTTCAGTCTTGCCTGTTTATCAATTCACTGAGATACAATTTTCTATTGAGTGAGCGATATACTTTTGAACATATCTACTAGTGTTGGGACGATTAATCGGAATCGGAATCGAGAATCGGAAAAATCGGAACTTTTTGTGGAAATATTGGAAACGGTATCGGAATCGGAAAAATTTGTGCCTATTTTCCGATTCCAAAAACGATTCTTTTAAATTTTTAACTGAATTTTCCATTATTGGTACTAATGATAAATATTTATTGTTTTTAAATTATCACTAAAACTAAAATCATAATAACATCAAAATACGATGTAAATTTATTTTACTTGTATAAAGAAAAACAAAAAAAATAAACTTTGCATAAATTCTCTAGGTAACCTTTAAAAGAATGCAGTTGATTTACAATGTTCCGAAAAATGCTTAAAAATTAAATAGAACATTTTTGTCAAGAATGGTACCCAGAAAAGTATGCAACGGAAAATTGGACACCGGAAAATTAGCAACAGAAAATTACGTCAACCATGAGCCAGTCGAGACTGTCGGATCTGGCTGTGCTGTCCATTGAAAATGAGCTTACAAGACAAACAGATTTTGACGATGTCATTGACCAGTTTGCCACAATGAAAACAAGAAAACATTCATTCTAAGACCATAGTATATAATGTCATTCTTTTGTGTATTGCCGTGTTTTGTATTTAGTTGTTCTGAAAGTGAACAGTTGCATTTTAAAAATCTTTTGATTTGTACTGATTATTTTGTAGTATTGGATTTTGTCTTGGATCATACATGTAAACAGTAACGTACCAGTCAGTAGAGTAAAGTAGAGGTAGAGCATGTATGAAAATTTAGCTACAGCTAACCATTCAGCATAGGGTGAATCGGGGTCATTGGGGTGACATTTGAGCGGACCGCTCCGGGTGACGTTTACTCTAGCTACGCCACTGCCCAGAAACTCTAACTTAGTATAGTAGCAGTATAAACCACAGGTGGGCTATGAGGGTGTTGAATAAACACAAATGCACCTGAGCAAACGTCTGCAATAAGGATTGGTTAACCAATTTAGTAGACGGGTATCCTCGACTACGAGTGGCCAGCTATACATACATTATGGCTGCTGCATTCTTTTGACCATTCAGCCTCCGAGTGAATGTGGCATCGGCTTCATTTCTTTATTTTTCTTTATTTTTAGCGCGACTTCTTTCGACTGTTGCTACATTCGTATTCAAGGATTGTGAGTTGTGTATCCATACGTAACTGTTTTTGGTTAATTTCGGGGTTCTCACGTTTGCTGGAACAAATTTTAAATCACTCAAGGTGACGTCATTTAACCGGTCAATCTGTAATTTTTTTTTTCTTTTGTCTATTTTTTATATACACGCTTCAATATACGATCCCCTTGTATTACAACAGTCCAAAGAATTTTGAAATTGGTTCCAACGTGTGAGTGCCAGAATTAAGCAGAAACAGTTATATAAACATACACAAAACACGACGCTCTTTTTTGTTATGGTCCTTCTCAAGGTTATTTACCTCACCACCCTGCGAGGCCGTTTTTAATGCGGGGTAAAACCGAGCCCGTGGCCTCGGGCAAAAATTCCCCGTAGAAAACGGGGTCGTGTAGCTGTCTACCTCCCTAGACGTGACTCTGCCCTTCGGCATAGCCTCGTCTGGGTTCCTCTCTGCCCGAAGACAGAGAGTTCGGCAAGCTCAGCTGGAGACGAATCTCCAACTAATTACCGAAGCAAGTCCAATGATTTTCTAAGCGTAGCTTAGATGTGGCACAAGGCCGAATGTAGGGAGCACCCAGTGAAGATTGAACTCACTACTCAGTCGTAACTGATCTTGGGAGACACGTTCGCTAACCATTACACCACACCTAGGTGCCCTTATGGTCCTTGTCAAGATTCCCAATTTGTTTATATCTCCTTTTTATCTGATTACATTTTGATTTTCCCACTGCAGAATTTATTTTGACCTTCCCTCACTTTTATTGAATAAACGTCTTGATTTTGCTTATTGCTCTTGTTTTTCTGTGGGGTGGACGGGTCCTATTAACATATTTTTGTATTAGTTTGAATATTTTGTAGATATACATGAATTTTTACATGATAGTGTTTTAGTATAAACACTTGAAATATATCTATATCTATATCTATGTATCAATATATATATATATATATATATATATATATATGTTATGTTGATTTGGGGTTAGTAGAGACAAACGCCAAATAACTCGTAACAATAAAAAGGATTTTAATAGGTTGGTAAAAAGGTACAGAAATCGCCTGAGTAGTCAATAACTAGCTCAGCTAAGAACTTCTCTGTCTATCTGTCTTAGTATTTATCGATCCACCCACGAGGATTGAATGTAGCACAAGGCCGGTTTAATGTGGGTATCTCCGAGCCCGTAGGCTCGGCCAAAAATATAGCCCTTGAACCCGCCTAGACGGGTTCAGGCCCTGTCTACCTCCCCGGATGAAACCTTGCCTTTCGGCAAAGCTTCATCCGGGTTCCTCTCTGCTAACGCAGAGAGTTCGACAAACGTCGCTTACAGTCAAAGACTGTATCACGACTCAGCTAGACTCGGAGGTCTTACTCTCTCTGTCTATCTGTCTTTCCCATGTCAACTGACATGCCACTATTTAAAGTCTTTGTTCACAGACGCAGACAAGTTCATCTTCAAGAGGGGTGGTAGGTTTCCGACACAACAATATATCTTCTTGTTTCTCTGATTCATCATCTACGAAGCGAAAATAAGCTCAATAAACGTCTACAGTCTAATATTCAAAACAAACAGCCAGAAAGCCAAACATTTGAATCGTAGTTACTAAGCAGACAAAATACATCACCCAAAAATTAGCAGTCAAAAGAAAGAAAGAAGAAAAAGGATTCGGTTCGTAGTAAGGAACCAACAACTACTAAATATAAAGGTACATTTGAATGAGTCATTTTCTTTAACTTGTACGCAAGTTGGTATATCAATCTACTTTTTTTTTCCCCACTGTTGTTTTTACCATTGAGTTTTGAGTTGTTTGTTGTGGGAAAAAATGCTTCAAAACGAACACAAACACACTGACGATTTGTGAACATTAAAATGACAAGTTTCACAAGAAGAAGGTAATATTTTCGAGAAAGAAGAAATCAAAAATAAATCAGAAGCAGAATGACATGCCACTATTTAAAGTCTTTGTTCACAGACGCAGACAAGTTCATCTTCAAGAGGGGTGGTAGGTTTCCGACACAACAATATATATATATATATATATATATATATATATATATATATATTGATGCACAGATATAGTAATTATTATTTGTATATCCTTGCTTGAACATGCTTCTAATGCTCTGGACTGAGCGGCTTGGGGATAGTAGTCGTGGATCTAGGGGGCACAATCCTATGGGTAAAGGGCAGACAGTGGAGCCGACACAAAACAATGTTAACATACTCCCTTTTTTTGCCACTATTATTTTTCTCTGGGGTGGACGGGTCCTACTAAAATATTTTTGTTTTTTTTTTAATATTTTGTTATTGGGATCACCCCTCATTTCATAATACACAATTTTTATATTTTTGTAAAAAAAAAAAAAAAAAAAAAAAAAAGGAAAGTGAGAAAAATAATAAAAATTGTAGATATATATGAATTTTTACATGATAGGGTTTTCGTAGGTTCCCCTGTGAGTATGTGATATTTTGGTAAATGTAGCATTGGGGATGGGAATGAGTAAATTGTAATGAATGAATGGGTCGCGAATCAGATTAGCTAGGTTTAGGATAATGAGTGACGATCAGCCCCACTCCACTCCCACTTCGGCCTTGTGTCAAAATTGCATGTAAAAGTACAATAAATATACCTATTACATATATTAAGTATTACACCCGGTGCATTGTGAAATTTTAACGTCATGTTTGTTTAGTATGATCCCCTTTGAATATACGGTATTGTGGTGTATGTCGGATGAATGGTGATAAATGAATTCTTGTAGTGAATGGATAGATCGCGAATCAGATTAGCTGCGTTTAGGATAGTGACGATTGGCTTTACTTCACTTCCCCTTCGGCCTTTGGGCCACAATTGTATTTTTAATATAAAATTTCAAGAAGACGTACGATTTCACATACGATTTCATTTTCAAGTCTTTTGTTCACTGCCCTTTGGACTGTCACAGGTGAAATTCCTCTCTCACGCACCAAATGTCTTATGGATTGAGTTGGATCTTTTCTAATTACTCTCTTTATCTTTAATTTGAAATGATGATCCCTCTTCTTGTTGTGACCTCCTGATCCAGTTTTCCTCTTTACTGTTCCCTCTTCTTTTAAACATATTCACCGTTCTGCTGATGGTTCTTGAATGGACTTTGAAGATGGAAGCCAGATGATGAATGTTGGTACCATTACTCAAGGCCTGAATGATCTTTTTCCTCTCAACATTGCTCAGTTGGGAAGAGCCGACACAAAACAATGTTAACCTACTACCTTTTTAGCTGAATAACTCAAAGGGTTTTTCAGCCATTCTTATATGGTATCAAGATGGTTAAACATCTTATCTGTAAACCTGGAAAAAATAAAATCAATTTGGTTAGTGTTGTTGTTTTTATATATATATATATATATATTAAACATTTTGTGGGATGGACAATTTTGCTGTTACACGATTTGGACAATTATCCTCTTACACGATTTGGACAATTTTGCTGTTACACGATTTGGACAATTTTGCTGTTACACCCGGTGCATTGTGAATTTTTGACGTCATGTTTGTTTATTAGGATCCCCTTTGAATATACGGTATTGTGGTGTATGTCGGATGAATGGTGATAAATGAATTCTTGTAGTGAATGAATAGATCGCGAATCAGATTAGCTGCGTTTAGGATAGTTAGTGACGACCAGCCTCAATTCGCTTCGCCTTTCTGCCAAAATTGTATGTAAAAGTACAATAAATATACACACTACAATATACGATTCCCTTGTATTACAACAGCCTACAGAATTTTGGAATTGGTTCCAACCAGAGAACGTTGGTATTAATCAGAAACAGTTATTTAAACGTACACATAGCTCAATTCTTATATGAAAGAGCAAGAACAACTCTCACTACTAGGAAACACGTAGAATAAAACGCAGTCTGACATATTAAGTGTGCATGTTATAAGTGTCAATACCGACTCCAAAATCATTTATGATCTTTACGAACATAACATAAAAATAAAAGCATAATAAAAACATGATAAAAGAATAATAGCAAAAAATATTATAATAAAATATAATAATAAAAATATCAATAAAAACATATAATAAAAACCATAATAAAAAGAAAAATAAAAAGCAATAAAACATGATAAAAACATAATAATAAAAACATAATGAAAATAACAATATAAAACATAATAAAAAATAAAAAACATACTAATAAAAAACATAGTAATAAAAACATTACAACAGAAGCATATTAATAAAAGCATAATAAAAATAAAATAATAACATAATAATAAAAAGCATAATAAAATAAAATAAAAACAATAATAAAAACATATTAAAAAACATAATAAAGATAACAATAAAAAACAAAACCCAACATAAAACATAATAATTCATAACATTATAATAAAAGACATTATAATAAAATATAATAATAAAAAACATAATGATAACAATAAAAAAACATAATAATAAAAATACATAATCATAAAAATACATAATAAAAAGCATAGTCATAAAAATATAATAAAAACATAATAATTAAAAAACTAATAAACTAACTACTTACGCAACACCTTACTGATACGCTAGATCCAGAGCCTCGTGATTTTTTGAGAGGGTGGGTTGTGTGTGTGTGTGTGTGTGTGTGTGTGTGTGTGTGTGTGTGTGTTATCACACGAAGTCAAATACTTGGCCAAAAGTGCTGGGAAAACTATGACCACAAGAGAGATATGATGAATGTAAAGTGGTCAAGTTGATCTGCAACAAGGTCTGAGTATGTTACAGCTTCCACGACATTCACCAGCATCACTCGTGGTCTTTGCTAAATCCAACATAATACGCCACAAGATTACACGTCTCGTGGCTGATAGGCAGGTTCCATAACATTATGCGTTCTTCGACACACACGAAGCCCATGGGATTCCCCTGAACAACACACACATCGCTAGCTTTTCTCGATCAAATGGCGATTATTTAAGGACCAGGGGCAATACAGAAATCGATGCCGTGGTGTCAATAATGGCAGCCTTGTTGGGCGCGGAATACGAAACCGATTGTAAGTTGAGCCTACTGTACAGTGCGTCGACTGACGGATTTAGCGACACCAGTCTTGAATTGGGATGCAATTAGACGCAAGGATCTTTTTTTGTAAAGTAGTTATCACAGTGGAGGCTTGTATTTCACTAAGTCGGTCCTAAAAGAGTCCGACGTACAAAACGTTAGGAACTTGAAATAATAGTTAATGACGCAGCAATCTAGTTGTGGTGGTTGATACTTTAATGTCCGACATCGACTGACTCACTCAACTCCACTGAGCCCAACTGGCGACCGCTACTACTACTACTACTTATTATGTGTGGGAGAGTCTATTACAATAGAATAAGTAATGTTCTAGTATAACACTATTTAACCCATAGCGATAGATGGAGTCATACTTTTCTCAAGTGTATTTGTGCGGGTGAATATAACAAACCCGACTGGAATTCGATCTCGGCTAACCGATTTTCCATCTCGAGCCTTAATCTATTGCACTACACGTACATTCGAGGAGGGGGGAGCGTTAAAACGGGCAATTTAATTTCTTTGGTTAAAGAAGCATTTGACAGAATATTCAAAAATGAATAACTATATGAATAAAACATTTTAAAAAAAAATCGTTATGGTCCACTCAGAGATTTAACTGATCACGTGATCGGTGAAAGAATCATCAGCTGACTACCCTGCTACATTTTCGGCGGTTTAACAGTAAAACTGCTATTTCTATAAGCGTGGCTCCTCAGCAGTGCTCATGGCGCATCACCTTCTTTCACAATTTCTCATCGGTTTCGGCTACATAATTTTCGAATAGAATTTACAACTATTTAAAAATGTTCTTCAAAAAAAAAAAAACATGAAAAAGGAACGAACAAAAGAAAACAAAAAAAGAGTGTCCTGGGTATGATGATAAACTACATCCGGCAGCAAGACCTTTGATCGGGAGGTTTTGAGGAGCGTGGAACCACCTCTTAAATTCTCTCGTTCCCAGATCCACCCTGACCCGGGGTGGTAGCATCTGTTAGGGTCCCAGCTATGGGTAAATAGTTAACTCTCAAACTGGAGTCAGAAAAAAACTATGAAAGTATAAAAATCCATTTTTATAGTAAAAATACCAGCAATAACTTTTTTGAAAAAGAAAAATTTTACCAGCAATACATTTGACCCTCTTAACAAAAATACGTCAATGAAACCTGATCTACGAACTGATTCCCCACATAGAATAGATATTCTATTCATACAAAACTATGGTATAAATCTTGTCCGCATTAAATAACCCAGTGAGGTGTTGATGTGCCGAAAAACAAAACAGACCAAACTAGACTCTCTACAAAAACCCTCTTTACAAAAAATACATCAATGAAAGCTGATCTACAAACTGATTTCCTACAAAGAATACATATTCTATTCATACGAACCTATTCTAAAAATATTATTAAATAACTGTTGAAACTTGACAAATGCATGGAATAATAATGCAACACAAAAGGTACTTAGAACAAAATGTATTGAAACAAGAAAGTGTACACAATATTTACATATAGTCTTTTGTATATTCCTGGTAAAACCGTTCCTGGAGAATGTGTTGACTGAGTCGCAGTCGGGCAGAGTCTCTGGTTGAATCTCTTGATTCCTCCCTCTCTTCCCGGTACCAACCATATTTATATGGTCGGTACTCCACTATGCAAATTAGGTGGATCCTACCACAACAATAACCCATTGTGGTGTTGATATGTCGTAAAACAAAATAAACCAAAACAAACAAAAAAGAGAAAAATATGTCGGATTGATTTCTCGCTATATATTCAACCTTTTTTCATTTCACGGCTCAACTGAACTTATATTTAAACTCCAGCGACACACTTGAATTATAATGATAAAAAAATATTTCGTTAATCTATTTATTAACACGAACAAAACAATTTATCATAATTTTTAATAAGATAATAATTAAAATTCATTAAAAAAATTATATTTATTTTCTGTTTATTATAATTTGACATTTAATGAAATATTTGAGCTTGACTCTTTGTTTAGAATATCTTTGCAAGGTCGAAATTTGGACAGACATGTTCTAAAATTTTCTTCCAAGGATTCTAGCCATGATTGATTATATACACATTTAAAAAAACAAAATCATGTTTTTTTTTCATGGCCGTAGTCCTCTGTACGTTTGCTAGACATGGATTTTGTATCGTCAGGAAATCAAACGACTAGAATGGTTCCAGCAAAAGAAACCGCATCACCAACAACGTTTTATTTGATAACATTTAAATGTATTACTTGCATTATTCACATTATTCGGACTGTTATCCTCACCTCATTGTCATATTCATAACGTTTCGTCCACAAAACTCTCCTGAGCCGACCAAGCATAGAAATGAATACAAAATGGGAACCAGTAATAAAGAGTGCTAGAGAAAAGCAATGAATTAGAACAAAAATTACAATATAAGCTCTGGTGAAAATGCGATAATAATAACAGAAAAATTGCAATATGAGCACTGGTAAAAATTGTGGCTGAGACAGTAAGTTTATATGTCCCCAAAATTCTTATTTAGCTATTCTCATGAACACATGGACTAGTGGATAACGACCTTGTTTAAGTCCAGTAAAAGAGACCCAAAGAGTTGTGTAATTGGTTCAATACCAGGCCACAGCATTGGTGAACCAAAATACTTGGAGATTTGAGTTAAAGGGAGATAACTCCTTAAGTTAGGAAGAGACGTAGACGAAATAAAGGGTTCTTTATCACCTGAAGAAGGCCGAAGCGTACGGCAAGTAATCATAATGCATCACTTTGGAGATATTTAAATGTATACCCTTTAAAAACTTTGCTAAGTCTGCCGTGATATTTCCATTTGCTTCTCGGTGTGCCGTTACGTAAAAAGGTTGAGAAACACTGGTATAAATCAATGTTTTTCAATTATTTTTATTATTATTCCACGGCGCAACTGAACTTATAGTTAAACACTCGCGACTATGATTATAAAAAAAAAAAAAAAAAAAAACGAGTCAAAAAAGGAATACAATTTTTGTAATTTATTTATTAACACAAACATTTTTTTTTATAATTTGGAACAAAAAAGATAATTAAAATTCTTAAAAACCTTTTATATTTATTTATTTTTCTGTTTATTATAATTCAGCATCCAGTGATACCAGGGACGGTACAAAGCTTTTGTCCACTGCCATATGCCCTAGTCGACGAATGGGTTTATAAGGCGATCATACGCCGACCAGAAGATATATACATTATCCCACCTGTGGAGAGATACAAGCTATCTCTCTCAGATCATGACAATGGACAATTAGTAAACAAACAAAAATATTTTAAGAACACTGTTCGATTAGGATAATCGAACAGTAATCTTTTCCCAGGTTCGCTTCGGTTTCAACACGAATACTGATCCACAATTCAAGGATGAACGATAAGGCGTAGTGAATTTTGATATAAGAACTTTTATATGTACAGATATACAAAATATTAAAATAAAAGAAAATATAAGCATGGGTAAAAACATCCGACGACCAGATCTCAAGACTCTTGTTGGGATATCAAAATATGCCTAAATCCAAGTGGATTCGACCGAACCCGAACGGATAAAAAATATAAGTATGACTAACTACGAATGCAGAAATCAACGCATAACCAAAAGAGATGTGATAGGAGTTATATATTATTATTTTGACATGTGGAAAGGTGTTTGTAAGAACATAACATTTATGGATGCATGTGTATCTTTCTAACACGGGTCCAAAATATATAATTACTTATCTTTATGTTCAGTTCTCTTTTTTTATCATTGTCCTTTCTTTTCTTTCTCACGTTTCCTCTTTTTCTTTCTTTCCTTTTCTTGACACAAATACGATTTCACACACTGTCCGGCTGTAACAGAGATAGACACTTTCTTCCTCTCTCTGGTTTTCTTTTTTCTTTCTTTCTTTCTTTCTTTCTTTCTTTCTTTCTTTCTTTCTTCTTCTGTATACAGTTCAGTCAAACACGATTCAACTGCAACAGTAATATACACTTTCTTCCCCTTTCTGGTTTTCTTTTTTTCTTTCTTCTTCTTTATACAATTCAGCTTGTACTTTCTTCCCCTCTGGTTTTCTCTTTTCTTCAAACGCAGGCTGTATTCTCAGCGTGCAAATTCCTCTGCGTCTTCTGTGATAAATAACGCGAGTTATCGTCTTCAATTTGGGGTTATCGAACAGAAATACATGTTCTTATATTTCTTGTCCGGAGTTGCCTGGGATGAATCGGACAAGTTCCATCATTATCAAATGAGTCTCATCTTTCCGTTCATAAGTTATCAGCGCTTCGATTTCGAGTCTTGCTCCTTCAAAGACAAGACAGCAACTGACTCCCAAGTAATTTTCTAACTCTCACGTGTCCTGCGTTTTGGCGCGAATTCCAGCTTACATCAGCCCCCCTGTCTAGCTTCTGTCTAGACATTTGTTGCTACGGGCAATTGGGTCAGTCAACCTCTCGACTTGATTTCCCAAAATGTCTCAAGACTTCCACGTGACCTCTTCTGTTGTCAGGCGGATATTAACCTTAATATATGCGTGTATGTGTGTTTGGACTATCTGCGTCTGTCATATCCACCCCCACCACCACTACGCTCAATCTATGACACGTATGTCTATTATATCTCAATTTTCAATTATGGTAGAATTCATATAAAATACAAATTTTATTGTAACCTAATTATATACAATAATGGATCATGCCATTTAGGTGAACAATTCAACTAGAAAAATTGAAAATAAATACAGTGTATCTAAATACAAATTGAAGGCACATCATAATCAATCATTTCATCTCTATCTATAAAAGGCAGGATGTGTGTGTGTGTGTGTGTGTGTGTGTGTGTGTGTGTGTGTGTGTGTGTGTAACGAATGCACGGCCGCAATTTTCGACGGATTTGCACCATAATTTACATGCACATGCTCCAAGTTAGCGGGAATGCCAAGACCGACTTTGCATTTCCCAACTCCCATTGATAGTGGAAATAATCGATTTTTCATGCTTCTACGGCAGTTTTCATGTAGTTTGCGGCCATTTTCTACTGGCCAAAATGAGAGCCTATAGCTGGCTGCCACGAATAGGCAGTAAGATTCTCTTGGCCAGCGAGAGAGCCAACAGCTGACTGATATGAATGTTAACTAGCATGCTAGCATGCAAAAAAAAATCGATAGCTGCATTCGTCACAAGTGGGAAAAATTTAAATCTGCATGGCACTTTACTCCAATTGGCTCATTCGCTTGCTTAAACTCAACGTTGATTTTGATTCCGCAGAACTGGGTTGGGTGTGAAAAAGTATTTGTTGTTAACATTCTTTTTCCATTCGGTTTTTCTAGTTACGAGTCCTTTTTTTAAAACTGATCGTTTTGTGTTCATTTTGTTTAGTTCTTTTTTCGTAACAGACTTAATGTTTAGTATAGAGCTTAGAAAAAAATCGCAGTGTGAGATAGGCAAGAACTAAAGCATGTAGCAACCTCAGCACGGCAAAGGGCACTCCTTTAAAGGCAAGGAAGGGCAAAAATATTTTAAGTCAAGTGATAGCGATTGCTGTATGAGTCGTACGATTTTTGAATCAAGCCCGGGCAATGCCGGGTCCTGCTGCTAGTAAGTAATAATTTTCTGGTTATTATTAATGTTAAATTAGGTTTATTATTAGGTTAGGGTTATGTGTTAAATTTAATAATTTCTTTAGCATTTTAAATCAACAATGCTTTGCAGCAATTTCTAAAATTAACTTGAGATTTTTCTTGTTGAATAATTTTAGAACACAAGACATGAATCTTCATTGCTTGTCATTCCATTTTGTTCTGCTCCTGATTTTGTCATTTAGTCTCGATCAGTCTGTAGTATGTGATCCCTAACATGTGAAGACCTCAACCAAAACGTTATTCATACGTTCTGTTTGTGAAGTGTGTGTGTGTGTGAATGCCTTCTCTTATTTCTGGGGCAATTGTTTATATTCTGGGAGATAATTCATCGCCTGCAAGGCTATGCAGATGGTTTTAAAACTCTATCAAGACGAACTGGTCAACTCCATTTTCGATATTGATCTGGCTCTTGTAACCATGGCCGGTGTAAGGGTCACATGTTACCCACAGAATCTATGACACCCCTGTGAATATATGATACCCCTCCCCGAATCTATGATACGGGGGCCTCAGTCTACTTCATCTCAGTTTTCATAAGGTTGTATTCATATACAAATTTTATTGTAAGCTATTTGTGTACAATAATGGATTATATGCAATATAGGTGACCAATTCAAAGAGAAAAATTGAAAATAAATTCAATGTCTCTAAATACAAATTAGAGACATGTCATAATAGATCATTCCATCTTAAATAAATCAACAATGTTTTGCGGCAATTTTTAACATCAACTTGAGCATTTTCTTGATAAAAAATTGTATAATTTTAACATTTTCAATATTATGTATAAAAAATAGTGAACTTTATATAGTGTTTTTTTTTTTTTTTTTTAAGACTTACCACGAGCAAAACAAATTCACAGATTTGGACAAAAAAAACCCCGGAAAGACGTCAAAATCTGTCAAAAAAAAGTCTCATCCTTTCATAGTCAATTGTGGTTAGCTTAATTTGTATCGTATATAAAAGTAAGTAGGAAAAAAAAGGATAATAGCAATGGTCACTAAGCATTTCCCGGGGTCCCCAATCAAGCTTGATACCCCCACGCCCGGGTCGAAGGTGATATGAGAGTAGTACGCATCGACCGTGAATGAGATATCTGAGCTTGACGTTTATTTAGAACATCTTTGCAAGGTCGAATTTTGGACAGACATTCTTTTCGTCCGTTCACCGAATTTAAGCAACTCTGTGCCTGTTTAATATCTGGATGGGTAAATGCTTGAGAATACTAGGTTCTGTAAGCTTGGATGTGCGGTGTAGTAATGGTTAACGGCTCAGAATTAGAAATAAGAGTGCAGAGTTCAAATTCCAGTCGAATTAACTTACGATCAAAGACCCATTGGAAAGGAAATGAATCCATTCCTTCGTCCAGTTATTGGTTAACTAGTAGCACGGTGGAGTAATGGATAGCGGCTCAAAATTGAGAAATCGGAGAGCCGAGTTCGAATTCCAGTCGAATACATTACTTTCACTTACGTGTTAAAACCCTTGGGAAAGGTTTGCATCCTCTTCTTCTCCAGCTATGGGTGACAGACCGAATTCTGTAGCCTTGTATGGCAACTGGTCTACACAGAAAGAAATGGCAATCTACTACAGGAAAAATCGACCTCGTCAGTCATGTATCGAAAGATACATGATCGCCTTAGCGTGTATCGCGCATGGCACATAACTGACTTAGGAGACACAGTGAAGTAAAGCGGCTCGGATTCCATTCGAATCCATTAAATTCACTTACGTACTAATACCCTTGGGAAAGGTACGAATCCTCTTCTTTTGCCCCAGCTATGGGTAAATAGCAAGACAGACCGGGTTCTATAGCCTTGGATGGCAACTGGTCTACCGCAGAAAGAAATGGCAACCTATTACCGGAAATCGAAAAATACATGATCGTCTAAGCGTGTATCACGCATGTCACATAACTGAGTAGTACTTGTATAAATAAATCATTATCGCCAAAGAAATCATTACAATCTAAAAATATTTTCGGACATTACATAACCAGCAAGAGGTTGATAAACTGTAAAAAACAAATCAAACTATGGAGAGGCATACTCTTAAATCTATTTTCCAAGGATTCTAGCTGTGATCGATTTTAGTTTTTAATATCGTTTATTGTAGAAAAGCTTTCTTTTTATATTATTTTATATTAAAGACATTTTTTTTATGTTTAACATTCTTTTTATAGATACAAGCATTTTAGTAAATGCTCTGTTTATAATAAACAGTATTAAATAACATTTAGCGGCCTGAATGTCCGAGAAATTTTCATAGAAAATAATCGTCCTTTGACAGGATTCGAACCTACATCCTATACAGAACCGTCATTTAGCTTGACGTGCCTAACCTCTCGGCCACAAAGGATCGTTCGGTTGGCAAGGTCGAATTTACTGCTTTGTCTTTAATAAATTTTCCATTTCTTAATGTATTATTTTATATATTAAATATATTTTTATTTATTGTAATAATGAAATGCTCGTATAATCAATTCAATTTTCATTTGTACTAATGTCAGTGACCCCCAGGGCTATATCCTTGGTCATGCTTTGCTTTTAAGTTTCATTAACCACCTTCCTGGTAACTAACTTCCTCAACTTTGTATATATGCTGATGAATATAGGCGCTCTTCCAGCTCCATGCTTTCCAGCCAACTGTAGCAGTTCAATGTTTGGTTTGGCATGTTTTGTTTTATGGTATATCAACCCCAATGGGTCATTTAATGCCGACAACTTTTTTTCCTGGTAATATTTTTGTTTTGTCAAAAATCTATTTCTGCTAATATTTTTTTTCCTCAAAAATGTATAGCTGGTAATATTATTTTTTTCAAAAACCTATAGCTGGTAATATTTTTTCAAAAACGTATTGCTGGCAATAGTTTTTTTTCTTCTTCAAAAACGTATTGCTGTTAATATTTTATAATGCTTTTTACCCCAGTTTCGGGGTTAACTATTTGCCCATAGCTGGGACCCTAACAGGTGCTACCACCCCGGGCCAGGGTGGACCTGGGAACACTAGCAATTAAGAGGTGGTTCCACGCTCCTCAAAACCTCCTGATCAGAGGCCTTGCTGTTGGATGTAGTTTATCGTCTTACCTAGGACGCGGAAGCAGTTTATCGTCATACCCAGAACGGTAAATTCAATGTCAATCGCTATCTACTGTCTTCCTGATTATTCTTTTCTCGCGCCGTTCATTATTAATTTTTCTGTTCCTAATTCTTCCACATCCTGTAACCCTTTGTGTTTTACCCGTTTTGCTGCCTTACATAGGGTGATTCCGATTTTTAAAAAAAAGTATATAAGAAATTTGATATTACATGACTTTTTAGGATTCTTTTTTTAACGATAGTTACCTGTTGATGTATTCTTGCTACCTTGTTGGTTCTGTTTTCCTTAAAATTTCATCGACATTCAAATTTTTCTTTACATTCGTCGATATAACTAGATCACTGTCAATTTAAGTTCCTTATTCATTTGTTAGGCATTTGCTCGGCAGGGTTAGGGTTGGTGTTGAGAGTTTTAATGATATTCGCTTGAAAACGTTTTAAAATAAAAAAATTCAACACGTGTATCATTTTATATGTATTTAGAAAGAAAACAACATTACAAATAAATATATTCATATGATTAGCTGTCGAGTTTGTGTGTGTGTGTGTGTGTGTGTGTGTGTGTGTGTGTGTGTGTGTGTGTGTGTGTGTGTGCGCGCGTGTGTGTGTGTAATGCTCTACATGAGATTAAAAATGTTTTTTTTTACTCTTAACTTTTTCATTTACCATTCATTCCTGTTTGGTCTTGTTCTGCGTTGTTGTAAGGAGGCATCTCGTTGAACAGGTTAATTACTGTTTCCACCTGTTTATCCTACCCTCAATGTTCTGTGACTATTTTATTCTCTAAGCCTTCTTTCCTCGTGTGTTGCAAAGATTTCAAGTGCCTCTTTCAGCTTGTTAGCAGCAGTCTCCTTGTGGTCCCTACTTTGCTCAAAACTTCCCAATTTATCCCATGCTAGGTCCATGATGTTCTCCACATTCTTCGGGAGAAATCTATCTATCTATCTATCTATCTATCTATCACTCTCTCTCTCTCACTCATACACACGCTCACACCCTTTCTCTCTCTCACACACATACACACACCCTGTCTTTCTCTTTCTCACTCACACACACCTGCTCTCGCATTCTCTCACACTCACTTACTCACTTTTTCTCTCTCACACATAAACACATTCTGTCTCTCACTTTCTCTCTCTCACTCGCACACACATCACCTCTCTCTCCCTCACGCACACACTCTCTCTTTCACTCACACCCTTTCTCTATCTCACTCTCTCTCTCTCACACATAAACACATTCTCTCTCTCACTCTCACACACTCTCTCTCACTCACTCACACACCCTCTCTCTTTCTTTCTCTCACTCACACACATACACCCTCTCTCTCACTCTCTCCTACTCACACACACAGCTTCTCTCTCTCCCTCATACACCTTCTCTCTCTCCCTCAAACATACACACACACCCTCTCTGTCTCAATCTCACTCACACACACCTCCCCTCTTTCTTACTCTCTCTCTCTACTATCACTCTCTTTCTCACTCACACACACACAGACACCTTTTCTCTTACTCACACCCACACCCTCTCTCACTAACAAACACCCACTCTCTCACACACACACTCTCTCTCACTCACACATACACACACACCCTCTCTGTCTCAATCTCACTCACACACACACCTCCCCTCTTTCTTACTCTCTCTCTCTCTTCTATCACTCTCTTTCCCACTCACACACACAGACACCTCTCTTACTCACACACACCCTTTCTCTCACTCACAAACACCCCCTCTCTCACACACCCACTCTCTCTCTCACTCACACATACACACACACCCTCTCTGTCTCAATCTCACTCACACACACACCTCCCCTCCTTCTTACGCTCACTCTCTCTCTCTCTTCTATCACTCTCTTTCCCACTCACACACACAGACACCTCTCTTACTCATACACACCCTCTCTCTCACTCACAAACACCCCCTCTCTCTCAGACACAAGCACAATCTCTCTCTCTCTCTCTCTCTCTCTCTCTCTCTCTCTCTCTCTCCCCAAAACTTTTCTTCTACAAGCAGCAGCAGAGAGTTGAAGATAAAAATTGTTCAAAAATTAATAATCAGAACAACACTTTTTTTAAGTGCATCGGACATGTTAAAAGTATAAGAAATGGAAAAATATCAACAGAGTTCAGTGGTCGACTCGTAAATGTAAAATTGTAAAATCTGACATTTGAGCAATCACAAAGAACTGTCGTAATTTAAAGAATGCTGATGAGAATACATCATTTGAACGACTTGATTCATGGTAGACCATTTTCTACATTTACCAGAGGTCGGAATTCTCGCCCGGACTGCCTTTCAAATACTGATTTTCTAGCCATGCATACAGGCTTTCCATACTCCGTAATATTGGCGCTATATAAACTTCCTCTGTCTAATTGATCTCGTGCTGTGTAAATAAATATGACGGCTTACATACATCACGAGGAAAGAAAGCTTGGAGAATTTAATACTCACAGAAGTTAATAAAATCTAAAGAAAGCAGCGAGTAACCTTTTTTTTTCTTTTTCTTTGAGCCGTGTTCCTTCCCGACACTGTACATCATGGCTCTCCCCAACTTCCAGTCCTTTGTAGCTTTTAGTAAGGTTTGGCTTTTCACCATCCACCCCCCACTCTCTGTTCTGCTATCTATTTACAAAAGCACGTTAGGTATGTTTTCCTCTGTCCCTCTTGCCTACGCTACGCCCTGTGGGTGTAAAATTCGCCAAACCGTCTTTCTTCATTGTGTGTCCTTGAAATTTCGACTCTTTCTGATTCTAATTATAAGTGTCTTTTTGTTTCGTTTTTCTATAAAGCTTCCTCTTTACCCACATGTTCTGTCAATCGTATTCTCAGCATCCTTCTGTAGAACATTTCCGCTGCCTCAAGTCTCTTCTTCATCTACGAGGAGATTGTCCAGCATTCACGGTCATATAGATGGATTGCTATTATATCACCGTTCAGCACACCTTCCTTGTTTCTAATGAAATTTTCCGTTTTTTTAATACTTTGCTTAGCTTTTCGATGGCATCTTTCTCTATCCCAATGCGACTTCGGATTTCGATGTCACATGGTCTGTCCTCTGTTAAAACACTTCTCAGATATTTAAATGTTACTACTTGCTTGTTTTTGGCATCTCCAATTCGTTGCTGGCATCTGGGACCGTCCTACTTGTTTACTACCATACATACTCTCTTCGTACAATTGATAGTTAGTCCTTTATTCTTGCTTTCCTTTACTGCAATATAATGAGTGATCCTCAACAAATTAATATCGTATGCCCTTGCCAGTGAGTTTGTTTTATTTTTATAATCGTGACCAAACTCAAGGCCTGAAACTCCTGCAATTATAAGTTACCCCAATTTTTACTCTTTTTTAAAACATAATTTTGAAAAAAAATTAAATCGTTCTTAATTTTCCTAAAAGTGGCTAAGAGAAATATGTCAATAGATTATTCATTGTCAGCCAACTGCTGGCTGAAAAAGAAATATTAAATGAAAAGGGGGACACTAAGGACCTTGACTAAAGCAACTGGCGAAGCTGGTGTTCTTTGGAATGGTTGGCAAAACATCGGCTAATTTTTCAACCGATTCGAACTTTATAAAAAGGTAAATAATAAGGATTTCTTTATAGCTGGTTCCCATATTTTTATAATTTAGTAATTTTTTTATAAATTTATGAATAAAAAGAAATGTTTTCATATATATTCCTTTATAAATTGGTAAATGATTAACATTGCATTGCATTAGTTTTAAATGTATTACTTTTTCGAATGCTGAAAATATAAAATTATTCTCGTAAATAAACTAATAAAAAAATAGTGTTTAATATTCTTATTGTAAATTCTCAAGAAGAAAGGAAATGTATAAATTCGCATTCATATGTTTTGGTTTTATTAAAATTCTAATCATCGCTTTTTAAAACAATAAACATTGCCGAGGAGTGAAGGTAGTTAAAATAATAGCGGTGTTACGGGAAAAACCGTTCATTTGAGAAACATTTGCATAATTTTCTTACTCTAAATGAATAAAAACATTACAATTCATGTTTCTAATGTCCTTCATTTGTTATTCATTGCTTTAAGGATCGTTATTGTTGTATGGAGTCATGAACTGTTTGCGAAAAGGGAAGAATAATGTCGAATGTTTTGCTTTGGCTTCCGTAGGTGGATAATATAAATAAAATAAAAACCTTACAATTCATGTTTCTAATGTCTTTCATTTGTTATTGATTTCTTTAAGGATCGTCGTGTGTTGTTGTATGGAGTCATAAATTGATTGCGAAAAGGGAAGAATAATGTTGAATGTTTTGTTTTGGCTTCCGTAGGTGGATAATATAAATAAAATAAAAACCTTACAATTCATGTTTCTAATGTCTTTCATTTGTTATTGATTTCTTTAAGGATCGTCGTGTGTTGTTGTACGGAGTCATAAATTGATTGCGAAAAGGGAAGAATAATGTTGAATGTTTTGTTTTGGCTTCCGTAGGTGGATAATATAAATAAAGTAAAAACCTTACAATTCATGTTTCTAATGTCTTTCATTTGTTGTTATTTTTTTTTATTTTTTATTTTTTTACGGATCGTCGTGTGCTGTTGTATGAAGGCATGAACTGATAGCGAAAAAACATGAATAATGTCGAAGTTTCACACTCTTCAGTCACTTATTGCATTCAGTCGTGAAATACCGTAATGGTGATGCTAAGCAAAAAAATGTCCTTTTGTCACGCCGTTTTTTATTTATTTTTTATTTTATTTTTAATTTCTTTTTTTTTTTTGGGGGCACAAAGTTTAAACATTGCTACTGTCGTGGAATACCGTAATGGGAGGGGCTAAGCATGAAGGAATATCCCAAGCTGCATTTCCCCATTCAGTCAGTTACGTGTCGTGCGTGATACACGCTTAGGCGAGCATGTATCTTTTGATACATGATTCCCGCGGTAGGTTACCATTTCTTTCTGCAGTAGACCAGTTGCCATCCAAGATTATAGAACCCGGTCTGTCCTGCTATTTAGCATAGGGGGGGGGGAGAAGAGGATTCATACTTTTCCTAAGAGTTGAATCATCTGAATAATTGAATGTTTGAATGGATTCGAATGGAATTCGAACTCGGATCTCCGATTCCTCAATCCTAGCCGCTATCCATTACTCCACCGTGCCATACCTTTCTACGGTAGACCAGCTATTCAAGGCTATAGAACTGGGCCAGTCCCGCCATTTACTCATAGCTAGGGTGGGGGAGAAAAAGAGTCAGTCATTTATGTACCATACGTGATACACGCTTAGGCTATCATGTATCTTTCGATACATGACTGACGAGGCAGATTTTCCCCGCAGCTGGTTGCCATTTCTTTCTGCGGTAGACCAGTTTCCAAGGCTATAGAACCCGGTCTGTCCTCCTATTTACCCATAGCTGGGGGAGAAGACGAGGATTCATACCTTTCACAAGAGTATTAACACGTAAGTAAATGTAATGGATTCGACTGGAATTCGAACTCGGCTCTCCGATTCCTCAATCCGAGCAGCTATCCATTACTCCAAAGTGTGATAAAGTAATACATTGGTGTAAGGAAGAAACGGAATAGCTGAAAGAATGAAATCACGTGGTATGGGCATATTTGTCTTGGCTTCCGTGGGTGGGGGGGATCAATGCATAAATAAAACTTACAGTGCTTATTTCCGATGTCCTTTCGTTAATCTTTTCTTTACGGATCGTCGTGAGTTGTTGTATGGAGTCATGAACTGATTGCGAAAAAACAATGTCGAAGTTTCACTCTCGTCAAGAATATCCTCCCGAACATTTTTTTTCTAAGTCATATCTTTCAAATCATTTTAAAATAACGAGGAATATGCCACGTAACACGACTAAAATATTATATGTACATATATGTTGTGTAAGAAGTTCCACTCACACAGCGTCTTCACCAGAAACAAACACCCGAGATAATGCTTCCTCGATCACTGCAATTCTTCAAGCCTATGGCCAACCGGTATCTATCTTATATACCATCATAATATACATCGCTACCCCACCCCACAGTTGTAGGCCCTTACAACAAAAAGTAGAACAGTCTACCCCAGCGAGCGAAGTAAAGGGTTCAGTTCGACATTCCAATCACCTGATGAAGGCTGGAGCGTACAACGGTCGAAACGTTGTAATAAATAATGAGGATAATAGTCCGTATAGTGTAAATAGTGTACATAATACCTCAATCTCAGAAATATAGACAGATTCCCTACATTCATTTTTAAATATCATGTCTATAGAGGATGAAGGCGATCATGGGTTTCCACAGCTTCCTTTTTTTTAGTTGGTTGTGTTATAAATAATTACCGTTTTCGTTTGTCAACTTTACCCTTCAAAAAATAAAATACAATTCCATTTTTTTTCAATTATATATTCACTATTATTTATCATGACTTTTTGGCCATCATCAGGCATCACTTGTCATATTCACGACGTTTCGACCGTTGTAAGCTCCGGCCTTCTTCAGAATCTGTTTATAGTTCTGAGATGATGTATTATAATTGTTTACACTATTTACATCGTTCAAACTGTTATCCTTATCTTAGTTGTCATATTCACGACGTTTCGGCCGTTGTAAGCTCCGGCATTCTTCAGAATCTGCTTATATTTCTGAGATGAGGCGTTGTAATTATTTACACTATTAAACATTGTTCGAACTGGTATCTTCATCTTTGTTGCCATATTCACGACGTTTCAGTCGTTATACGCTCCGGACTTCATCAGAATCTTTATATTTCTGAGATAATGCATTATAATTATTTACACTATTTACATTGTTCGAACTGTTGTCCTTATCTCTATTGTCATATTCACGACGTTTCGGCCGGTGTGCGCTCCGACCGTCTTCAGAATCTGTTTATATTTCTGAGATGAGGCATTGTAATTATTTACACTATTTATATTGTTCGGACTGTTGTCCTCATGTTTGTTGTCATATTCACGACGTTTCGGCCGTTGTAAACTCCGGCCTTCTTCACTGACCCAAGAGAGTCGTGAGTTCAATTCCTAGCCACAGCAGATGTGAACAAAAACTTGTAGAGTTGAGTTACTAAAGGAAATAACTGGATGTGATAACTGGGATATCCGGAAAAGGCATGACACGTGGAACTAGAACAATCTACCCTGGTGGACGAAATAAAGGGTTATGTTCGAAATTTGAATCACCTGAAGAAGGCTGGAGTATACTATTGCCGAAATGTTGTAAATATGCCAATGAAGATGATGATAACAGTCCGAATAATGTAAGTAATCGAAAGACTTCAAAGGAAATTTTATACATGCTTGATTTTGGTATTTCTAATTTGTAAGTCTGATGTTGGTGACAATTATATATTCTGTCATCTTATAAATGATATTTAGTTAATTCTTTTTGCTTTCTTTCATTACTTTCTGTAAGAGTTCCTGTATATTCTTTGTGTGTTTACTATCAGCACTGTGTCAACGACATTTTTTTTATTAGCGGTAGGATTATTGCCGCCAATAATGAAATAAAAGACAATTACATTTTATTCAATTATATATTCACCATTATTTTCAGTGATTTGTTGTCTCTCATCAGGCATTACTTCAGTACCTTTTATTGCATTTTGGGATTGAGAAGGTGTTGGACGTTGACGAACAAAAACCACAAGCGTTGAATTTGTTAAAATAAATAGACACACAAAAGAATAAAAAACTGATAGGAATTTTTATTCTATCCGGAACGATTAACAGAGAGAGTGTTCAAGGAGAGTTCCTGAAAGAGAGTGTAAATTTTAAGAATTTTCTTAAGATAGTCCCTGTAAAAGCAAAGAAATGGATACGGTTTACCTTCTCAGTTGGTGAGTTAAAGAGTCAGTGATTGCGTCTTGTCTAAGTCATGAATTTAACCTAGGAAGGCTGAATTTTGTGTCCTAACTCGTAACTGAGGTACGGTATGGAAAAGGTATATCGTCTTTGGATTCGCGCTGCGCATGTTTCCAATTTGTATGTGTGCATTTGTGTGTGTGTGTGTGTGTGTGTGTGTGTGTGTGTGTGTGTGTGTTTGCTTTTTGTTTACGCATGTCCAAAAGTAATGCTTCTTTTACGCGTGCCCAAAAGTTGGAAAGGGAGTAGCTGCTGCCAATGGGGTTTTCAGAGCATGCACAGCAGGTGTAGCGTCAGATACACTTTTGAATAAAATTTCCGACGAAGTCTTGAATCTCCATCGAAGCGTTTTGCAAAGGTCGAGAAAGATCATAATAGGTTGACGCAAGGTCAGAAGAATAGGGCGGATGTGGGTAGAGATGTCCAACCGAGTTCTAAATATTTTTCCTGTGTTATTCTTGCAGTATAAGGTTTTACGTCGTCATGTCCTTCTGTGTGCCGTATTCCTCCAGAACACACACGATCATGGTTCGCCACAATTTCCTGTCCTTCGTAGGTAATAATAAATTTTGTCTGTCCTGTGAGTATCAGATTTTCCAAGCCCTCTTTCCTCATTATGTGCTTTAGAAATTTTTATCTGTTTCTTTCTGATGTTAAGTATGTTTGCTTTTTGCTTCCATTTTCTCTAAAACTTCGTCGTTGCTTACATATTTGGTCCATGGTATCCTCAGCATCTTTCTGTAGAACCGCATTCCTGTTGCTTCAAGTCTCCTCTATATATATTGTCCAGCATTCACTGCCATATATCACGTAGTTTACCCCAAACTTATTCGTAGTTAAGATGATACATTCGTCTTTACAATTGGTTAGCAAAACGGAAATTATTTTTGACTCAGCTTAATATTATCAGAATTGCCTTGATTTCTTGGGAAGTATAATGGAATGGTTTCCAGGTACTTTATTGATTTGAATTCAAAATAGAATGGTTGTCACCAAGGCTAGAGGTCCCAGTCTTCTCTACTATTTAGCCTATAGCTTGACGGAGAGAAGATGAGGGTTACGCTCTACCTTATCGATGTAACAGTAAAACGCTGTTAAATACATTATCAACCCTGACAGGAACAAGCAAATGATAGTGTTTTCGAAAAGATATCGTAAATTTGATATTTCCTGTGCACTACACAATGGCGGTCTTATGCAAGACTGAGTTAAGCTGAATGAATAAATAAAAAACAGATGTTTTACACCTACCTCAAGTAGTTTCCTAAAAGGCTGAAATTTGAAAGTTGCCTTTTTACTTTTGAAATTGTTGCAGTACAATCGTCTTTTAGTCTTGTGCGAAAATTAATAAATGTCTATAAGGCGTTTGTTTTATAAGGTCAATTTTGGATTATTCCTGGCTTTCATGATAGGCGCATTACAAGCTTAATCCAAATTCTCATCTGGAGTTTACTGTAACCTACTCATACTCGCATTATTTACATCATTCTGACCAACATCTTTATCCACTGGGTCATCTGTCCACTGGATAAAGACGGTGGTCAGATCCAGTGACTAGACCCAAAGTGTTGTGAGTTCAATACCAGGCCACAGCAGTGGTGAACAAAAACTTAGAGAGTTGAGTTAAAAGGGAAATAACTGCGACATCCGGAAGAGGCATGGCATGTGGAACTAGAACAAACTACCTCGGTGAACGAAATAAGGGGTTCCGTTCAAAATTCCAATTACATGAAGAAGGCCGGAACGTACGTTGCCAATATGGCAATGAAGATGAGGCTAACAGTTCGAATAATGTAAATAATGCAAGTAATCATGATACCTCATCTCAGGGATACAGTCAGATACTACTGAAACTCCTTAACCTAATAACAAAGTTCCTATTCATAATGCCCCCCACACACACACCGTGGAGCAGTGACTGAAGAGAGTTCGATCCTGACTAAGTGCAAAACAGTTGTGAACTTGTGACGGACTAAGGTGGTTATATACGTCTGACTTTGTGGTGTTAACAGGGCCACCACAGTGGACTCTCTGTTCTTATATCCCATAAAAGAACAAGAACGATGTACTGGCCTGTTGGCTATGCAGCTGATACCTTTTGCGTTGAATGCACATCTTTTTTAAGCCTGTGTGGCGTATCTATGACCACAGTCAATTCTAGCCAAATACCAGGATCAAAGACTCGTAGATGGCCACGGTGAGCGGTAATGACTTCCATCAAGTATTGATATCATAAATTTTTTTCTAATATGCATGGATGGTGACATCGTCTTTTCATACTGAGGGTACCAGGTTGGCAGTTTTCTGGTTGCAGCTTTCAGACTGCTACTTTGGAGCCTGAACTCTTGCGTAGCGTCAAGAGAGGCTGCTCTGATCAACAGTCGCATAATATCAGGGTTCTTACTCTGCCATCGCGTGCATGGAAAGGTGTCCCTGCAAGCACCCCCGGTGGGAAACGCCGATGCTACACTATGTTACAGTCTGCGCCAGTTCCTAGCCTGCACATGCTGTTATTCATGATGACGGTCGTCTTCGAGTATAGAATCCAGAGGTTAGCAGTGAATATTTCGAAGACAGTAGGAAAGCGCTGTTCAGGTTAGCAGTGGATATTTTGGTAAAAGTAGCAGAGCGTAGTTCGTCCTTCTGTTTCTCTTCGCCTGACAAGCTGGACTGGACATTCGGGTAGAGAGAACAAAATGGCCGCCTTTATACACGACGGATTGAATATTCTACGTCTTCTGATTGGTTAACCTTCTATTGGTGGACTATAAAGTGAGTCAAGTCATTTGGGCTAACTCACTAGTAGATATATATATACACACAAAAAATTGCAACAACACCCTCTCCACACTGTTTGGTCAAGCATTGCTGTCCCCAGATCCCCAATGTCCAACCTTGAGTCCCGAGCTATTATATCTGGGAAAGTCAATTTTCGTGAGAAGACACTTCCAGAAGGATGCCACAGGAATAAGGAAGAGACGATTTCCCAGATCTCTAATGTCCAATGATTTCTCTGGCCACTCGATAGATAGATAGATAGATAGATAGATAGATAGATAGATAGATCATCATCATTATCCTTCGACCTCCCTGTGGTTGGTCGGAACTCTACTGACACATCTGTTGTTCATGATGACGTTCGTCTTTGAGTATAGAATCCAGAGGTTAGCAGTGAATATTTCGAAGACAGTAGGAAAGCGTTGTTCAGGTTAGCAGTGGATATTTTGGTAAAAGTAGCAGAGTGTAGTTCTTCCTTCTGTTCCTCTTCGCCTGACAAATTGGACTGGGCATTCGGGTAGAGTGAACAAAATGGCCGCCTTTATACACGACGGATTGAATGTTCTACGTCTTCTGATTGGTTAACCTTCTATTGGTGGACTATAAAGTGAGTCAAGTCATTTGGGCTAGCTCACTAGTATTATATATACATAAAAAAACTGCAACACATGCTACATTAGACGACCGACTGCTACTACCATTCTCGGACTTTTCCTTACCGAAATAAATCCAAGAAGGATCTGTAATGTAATCGATCCTGACCATACATCTCGTATTCAGTCACTTTCTCACCGACGTGACCTGGCTTCCTTCTGTCTTTTCTCAAAATATTTTCATGGTAACTGCTCTGACGCTTTTTTTTTTTTTTTTTGCCTGGTGCCCCGAGTACATGAATTTAAGCGTGCTACTAGATTGGCATTTAGGTCCCACTCTTTTACTGTTGAAATAGTTAAATGTAACCACAAATTCTACTCTAACGGTTTCTTTTCTCGCACTTCTCACTTGTGGAACTCTTTCTTGCTTCCCTGATGACTACAATCTTCAAAAATTTAAAGGCAACTTCAAAAGCCATTTTCTGTCTTCTTGAATCCCATTCATCTTTTGTACGTTTTTCAATCCTCCCTATACTCATCTCACCTTCACTCCTTGTAACCCCCTAAGTGTTAGTGACATTCCCGCCTTGCTTGGGGGTGAAATAATTAAAGAAAACTATTCCCAATGCACAGATGACATCATAGATTGAGAGATGTCATATGCAACCAGCAGTACGTCAAATCTCCAAAGGAGGTAGGTTGGCGAATCGTAATGGTAAACAACGTACCCTCGTTGTTCATAACTCCATCAGTGAGTTCGATCCTCACTAGGTGACCTAGTTTTATGCCCGAGTAAGCTAAAATTACTAAATTAACTACGCCTTATCACTGTGAAGCAATTGGTAAGCAAACCCGTCCTGCAGTACTTGTAATCGCCTAGAACGTCTCGCCGTAGCGTAATGGTTAACTAGCAGGTTTCAAAAATCATAATTATTGTGTACTGAGCTCTGTCATAACCGGAGTCCTCCACTTGCAGCTTTGTGTTAGACTAAGTTTCGTTCTCCATAGGTACTTATTCTCTTTTTTAACGGCTGTCTCATACGGATTATCAATACGCATTATCAATATTTTTTTCCATTTCTTACCAGAAGCTGTCATAAAATCTAACGTAAAGGTTTCAAGTGAAACCTGGCAGGCAAGATTAAATCAACTAGTATCCATATTTTTAGTTTGTCAACAGAAGCCACGGCGAAAACAAACATTTCGTCTTTTCATGACATTTTTGAACTATTAATATTTTAAATTGTTTCATAAGAGAAGCCTTCACGAGATCCAATATTTTGTCTTCTCAGGACAATTTGTTAAGAGACGATAAATCATCAACTAATATTTTAAATTAATTTCCCACCAGAGACCTTCACGAGATCCAATATTTTGTCTTCTCAGGACAATTTGCTAAGAGACGATAAATCATCAATTAATATTTTTTCCCAGAGAACCTTCAAATTAATTTTTGTCCCACCAGAGACCTTAAATTATCCAAATATTTTGTCTTTTGTCTTCTCATGACAATTTGTTAAGGGACGATAAATTATCAATTAAATTTTTAAATTAATTTTCCACCAGACACCTTTACGGAATCCAATATTTTGTCTTCTCATGACAATTTGTTAAGGGACGATAAATTATCAATTAAATTTTTAAATTAATTTCCCACCAGAGACCTTCACGAAATCCAATATTTTGTCTTCTCATGACAATTTGTTAACGGACGATAAATTATCAATTAATATTTTAAATTATTTTCCCACCAGCGACCTTCACGAAATCCAATATTTTGTCTTCTCATGACAATTTGTTAAGGGACGATAAATTATCAATTAAATTTTTTAATTAATTTCCCACCAGAGACCTTCACGAGATCCAATATTTTGTCTTCTCATGACAATTTGTTAACGGACGATAAATTATCAAGTAAATTTTTAAATTAATTTCCCACCAGAGACCTTAACGAAATCCAATATTTTGTCTTATCATAACAATTTGTTAAGGGACGATAAATCATCAATTAATATTTTAAATTAATTTTCCACCAGAGATCTTCACGAAATCCAATATTTTGTCTTCTCATGACAATTTGTCAAGAGACGATGAATCATCAATTAATATTTTAAATTAATTTCCCACCAGAGACCTTCACGAAATCCAATATTTTGTCTTCTCATGACAATTTGTTAAGGGACGATAAATCATCAATTAATATTTTAAATTAATTTCCCACCAGAGACCTTCACGGAATCCAATATTTTGTCTTATCATAACAATTTGTTAAGGGACGATAAATCATCAATTAATATTTTAAATTAATTTCCCACCAGAGACCTTCACGAAATCCAATATTTTGTCTTCTCATGACAATTTGTTAAGGGACGATAAATCATCAATTAATATTTTAAATTAATTTCCCACCAGTGACCTTCACGAAATCCAATATTTTGTCTTCTCATGACAATTTGTTAAGGGACGATAATTTTCATGGATGTGTTTCTCTCATATAGTTCTGCTATAGGCCCCATAGGAGAATTATCATTTAATTGATAACACTTTTGTTAGTTTCTAGTAGGGCGATTTCCTGGGAAAATCGTATTCTGATGTTACCTGGGACACTGTCAGTAAAATTGCCCATTCCTTTTCTCACGAGGCCCAGAGCTCCGATTATTATTGGTACAGTCTCACACTTCATTCCCCACATCCTGCTCATCTCGATTTCCAGGTCCTTGTATTTGGATAATTTCTTGATAATTTCCATGGAGTTTTCTCTGTCGGGTGGTACTGCTATATCAATAAGTATACACTTCCTGAATTTCTTGTCTTTTATGATAATAGTAATCAGGTCTTTTGGCTTTTATTTCCCTCTCAGTTTGAACTGGCCTGTCCCAGAGGATAGTTACATCATTATTTTGGGTAACTGTGTCTAGTTGGTGCTCATGTCATCTCTCAGTGATCTCGATTTTGTGCTTCTTGCATATCTTCTAGTGCACTACCTTGTTATATCTGTGGGTATTTTTTTTTCTTTTTTGCCAGTTTCGGACACCCTGAGATAATATGGTCTCAATAATAATAATTATTATTTTTTTTTTATTTCCTTTGATTTCTGGCGTTTACACATTTCTTTCCGGGTCCCGCCCAGGGACCTAAGGTTAGAGATGGCATCATGACACTTTCTACTGACAAAAAAAAATAAAAAATAAAAAAATGATATAGATAAAGCCCTTTGTAAAGTATGGGCTGTACTTGTCAGAACAATTTTTTGTATCTCTTTGAGGCATGGACTTCCAGGAATCCCTTCAATTAGTCTACTGGATTCTTTTCCAATCACGACAGGAATTGTTGATGTTCCCATATGCCACATTTTTGAGATTATTATTATTATTATTATTATTATTTCCTTGAATTTTTGTTGTATAAACATTTCCTTCCGGGTCCTAACCAGAGACCTAAGGTTACAAATGACTTCACGACATTTTCTGATGACCAATTTTGTAAAAAATAAAAATAAATTAGAATCACCCACATTTTACATGGATAAAGCTCCTTGAAATGGGTGAACTCTACTTATGAGTACAAATTTTTGTATTTCTTTAAGGCAGGACTCTCTTTAATGAGTCTATCGGAACCTTTTCCAGTAAATCCGTGTGCTCCAACTACAACTGGAATTACCGATATCCTCATGGGACACATTTTTTAGATTTCCACTTCAAGATTCTTGTATTTTGATAGTTTCGTGAAGATCTTCAAAGATACATTAGACATGGCGGTCCCTGAAGATTCTAATATATAAGAAAGCATATTCTGTTCTTGTGTTCTTTGATCCCGATGTCTGAGCAATTAGCTTTGTTTTTTTGTCCATGTGTATTATAAAGTCCCATAAAATTGTTACAGGACCTATCTATTATTATTATTATTAAACAAAATACTTGACATAACTCTTGCAATATTTTACAACCGTTAAGAGAAGAGCGTGATTTACGAAAAGAGAAAGAGAGAAAAGTGTTCAACAGTATTTCCACAGCATGTCTGTCTTCTTCAATTTATCTTTTAAAAAAATTTCAAAAACAAAAACATATAAATTTACAAAAAATTATAAATGTTTTTCATTCGTTTTGACGCGTTGATTATCAGTACAGACGTGTTTTTTCATCGCAAGAAAAGCAACCTTTGTACAAAGACTTATAGATTTTGTAGATTTATATATTTTTATACTTGACAATTTTTAAAAAAATATAACTTGAAGAAAACAGGCCTTCTGTCGAAATATTGTTTACTATTGTCAAACACTGTGTTTTTATCTTTTATTTTCTTAAATCACGTTATTCTCTTAAGTGTATTATTATTATTATTATTATTGTGTTTTGACCCTGCTTTTTGGTACGAGTTGCCTCCAAACTCAACCAAGACGTCAAGAGACAACAAGTTCTTTCTCTTTTTTTTTTTAAAGAAAAGGCAAACAGGTCTTGTGCCACGTGATGAAAAAAAAACAAATTGAAATTCTAGTCATTGAATTTTTAAAAATTTTACTTTTAATCATCTCACTCCAAGCAAGGCAATAAAGCCACTAAGAAACATGGAAATTAGTGCGTGCGAAAGAATATGTGTTATGGAGTGATTTCACAGTGGAGGCTTGTATTTGTACTAAGTCGGTCCTAAAATAGGTTCGACGTACAAAACGTTAGGAACTTGATATAATAGGTATTACGCAGAGTAATCTAGTTGTGGTCGCTAATAGTTTAGTATCTGACTAACTGTCGTCCGGCATCGACTGACTGACCGACGATATTTAGTCACCCCACCACGAGGGCATCATGGGGCATAAGGCCGGTTTAACGTGGGATCTCCGAGACCGTGGGCTCAGCCCAAAATATGCCCATTGAACCCGTATAAACGGGTTCAGTGTCAGTTTACCTCGCCGAAAGAGAATCCGCCCTTCGGCGTAGCCTCTTTCGGGTTCCTCCCCGCCCGAAGGCAGAGAGTTCAACCGATCAGCCAGTCGACTGACTGACCGACCCACTGAGCGACTCCATCTACTTCTACTTATTATAGGTGGGAGAGTCTATTAACTATAGAATAGGTGTGTTCCACTATAACAATATGAGAAAAAGAAAAACATTATTAAGGAGAGAGAACAATAAAAGAAGCGAAATTAAGAAGACAAAAGATAACGATTGACATTGCATTTAAATTTTTCCAGATAAAATTTGACTGGAAAGGAAGAGGCCGGAAGAGAGTTCCACAAGTGCGAGAGAAGAAACTCTTAGCATAGAACTTGCGGTTACATCTATCCATTTCACCTGTAATGCTTCCAATCTAGTACTGAGCTTAAATTTTACGTGCTATAGAGGAAAGCTCATCAGAACAATTACCATGGAAATATTTATAGGAAAGACACCGGAAGCTTCATTACGGTGGCGGGAAAGTGAGTGAAGCCGAGATGCCAGGTGAGTACATGGAGGGAAATCTATTCAAGATCTGAGAACTCTCATGATTTTTTTTTTTTTTTTTTTTTTGCCATTCACATATTAAAGGACTGCCAGGAATTTTAGCCACATAATTTTTGCTGTTTTGATATAATCTTCATATTATTATTATTGTATTTTATTTGATTTCTGGTGTGTACTCATTTCTTTCCGGGTCCCGCCCAGAGACCTAAGGTCAGAAATGGCATCATAACACTTTCCACTGACAAAATAAAGCCCTTTGTAAAGTGTGGGCTGTACTTGTGAGAACAAATTTTTGTATCTTTTTGAGGCATGGGCTTCCAGGAATCCCTTCAATGAGTCTACTGGAATCTTTTCTAACGAATCCGGCAAAAATGAATAATCAATAAAAGGCTAACTTGGAACTTTCGTACCCGCAAAACTGGCGTGTCAAAAGGACAGTTTTTCCGTTGACACCGCTATTATTTTAACTACCTTCACACCTCGGCAATATTTATTGTTTTAAGAAGCTCTTGTTTTGGGTTTTTTTAAGTATTGTTTTTTAAGCTTGGAAGACGCACCCTAATATTGGAAATAAATTTTTAAGAAAAAAAAATCATTCACCATGCGTCCCTCACATACTGGCGCCACATATTGTTTACATTAATCACTTGTCCGATTTTGTTTGTATGGCAATGACATACGAGTCAAGAGTAGAAAGGCTCCCTCGGCTTCATGTTTAAGCTTGTGGCTCGGCTCCAGGAAGGTTAATAGTCTTGGAAAGACTTGTAACAGCTAAGTACTGAGGTTACATCATATATGTTATGGGGTCCTCCCCTTTTTCATATAAGTGGACTCGACCAAAGTGTTACTTGGAATGCTGCCGTTAAATACCCAGAGAGAGAGAGAGAGTGAGCAGAGATTGTGATTGAGCTGGAGTTAGAGTAATAGTGTGAGATAACCTCTTGTAGAAGTCCCAGTTACAAGCACGTAGAGTCTAAGGAAGTCCTACTTCGAGACTGTATATATATATATTATTATTGCTACTAACCGTGTTCCTGGATTTACTAACAATATACCCATTGTATTATGGTGTAAATACATTTAATTTCTTATCTTTATTTCTTGCGTTTGTCATTCATTGGAGACCGAATTTCATCTCGGAATCCACAACAATATAAAAGGCTGAATTAGATAGCTAGCTAACATTATAGTGTAATGACTCAACATACAAATCCACGTCCCTATCAGTCAAGCCAATTAGGTGACCATCCAAGCTTGGAAGACGCACGCGTATTTTTCAGGGTATTTTTTAGGAAAAAAAGTGCGTCTTGTAAGCCGGAAAATACGGTATTTATCATTCGATCGCGGTCATTCATGGGTATATCGCGCCAGTCATCAAGGTCCCGTATCTAGGTCATAACTTCATTAGGGTGCCTTTCTGTGTCATGAAATAGCTGGTCAGTCTAGGTGGTTGCGGGCGACCAGCCTGTCTTCTGCCATGGATAGGTGTCCAGAACAATAGATCCCCTTGCAAGTTTTTGTTTTACGCGACAGCAGTGACCTAAAAAGCGCATTCTGCATTCGCGTAAGCTTGTAGAAATATCTGGGAATAAAAACCAGATATTGTATACAAAAATATTAAACACTACTTATTAGATTGTTTACAAGAATAATTTTGTATTTACAACATTCTAAAAACCATTATTGCATTATTTCTCATTTACCAATTTATAAAGGAATAAATATGAAAACAATTTTTTTATTCATAAATCTATAAACATCTATTAAATTATTAAAATATGCGAACCAACTTTTAGGAAATCATAATTATTTACCATTTTATAAAGTTCGAATCTATTGGTAACCATTACAGTAGACAATGTAATATATATGTAAATATATATGTAATGTATATATGTAAATATTGTTTAATATTTTTTTGTAAATTCTCAAGGACAAAGTAAATATTTACTTTCATATGTTTAGGTTAAAATTATAATCGTCGCTTATAAAACAGTAAATATTGCCGAGGAGTGAAGGTAGTTAAAATAATAGCGGTGTCAAGGAAATAACCAGCCTTTTGATATAGTTTTGTTGTGCTCACGAAGGTTAAATACTGCCCAATAAATTTAGCTTAAAAGAAGTTTGCATATTATTCGCGTAACATGTGCATGTTAACACTTCCAGTTAAGGTCAGTAGACATGAGAGCCAAATATGATATAGCATCATTTTTCTTTTCTTCTTTTTCTTTTTCTTTCTTTCTTTCTTTCTTTCTTTTTCTTCTTTTCATTCTTTATTCACTTCTTTCTCTCTTTTCTTCCTCTTTTCTTTCTTCCTCTTCTCTTTTCTTCTTTTTCATTCTCTCTTTCTTTTTCTTTCTCTTTTCCTTCTTCTTCTCCTCCCCCTTTTTTCTTCTTCTTCCTCTTCTGCTTCATCAACTTCTTTCTTCTTCTTTTCCTTCTTCTTCTTCTTTCTCTCTACCCCTTAACTTTCTTATTCCTCTTTCTTTCTTTTTTTTCTCTTTGCCTACTTCCTCTTCTCTTTACTTCTTTTTCCTTCTCTCTTTCTTTTTATTTCTCTTTTCCTTCACCCTCCTTCTTTTTCTTCTTCTTCTTTCTCTTCTGCTTCATCAACTTCTTTTTTCCTCTTTTCCTTCTTCTTCTTTCTGTCTACCTCTTTTCTTTCTTCTTCCTCTTTCTTTCTTTTTCTTTTTATTTTTCTACTTCATCTTCTCTTTACTTCTTTTTCCTTCTCTCTTTCTTTTTATTTCTCTTCTCCCTCCTCCTTTTTCTTCTTCTTCTTTCTCTTCTGCTTCATCAACTTCTTTCTTCTTCTTTTCTTTCTTCTTCTTTCTGTCTACCGCTTTTCTTTCTTCTTCCTCTTTCTTCCTTTCTCTTTCTCTTTTCCTTCTCCTTCACCTCATCTTCATTTTTCTCTTTCTCTTCTTTTACTTCTTTTTCTTCATAGTTCTTTTTCTTTCTCCTTTTCTTCCCCTTCACTTTTTCTTTTCTCTCTTTCTCCCTCTTTTCCATCTTCTTCTTATGTAAGCAATACTCGTTAACACAGTCTGTGAATTTTCGTAATGTGTCTCCGTAAAGAATACGGAGTGCTTCTACAAAAACGAGGATTGTGTTTGACTGCCACATTCTTAGATTTCCACATCCTTATATTTGGAAAGTTTATCAAATTCTGAGAAGGTTACCAAGTAAGAAAAAGGCCGGAGGGTACAACGACCGACGCATTTTGAATATAACACCCAAGATTAACCAGCTGCTTCGAATAAGAAAGAATCTAATAAATTTAATACCGACAAAAATAATTAGTCAGTAATTTTAGTTTAAAATTAGAGGATATATTAAGTTCTTACACATGAAATGATGCACTTTATAGGAAATGAATAAAAGGATTCTGAAATGTTAACTAATCTATTTAGTTGAAATAGGCGCCATGTTGATGAATAACTGTTCTCCAACGTACGTAAATTCTTGATTCCATCTTTAAAAAAATATATCATCCTTTGATGTGATAAACAGTTCAAATACATCAATTACCTTTTCCATATTGGAGAATGTTATATTGTATATGAAAAGCTCACAATACTTAAATAAATGAGAATCAGTAGGAGAAATATCAGGTGAATATGGAGGTTGAGGCAAAATTTCATAATTTAGCCTATGCAGCTTTTGGACAGTTGATTGAGAAGCGTGCAGCCGTTCGTTGTCGTGCAGCAAAATTACGCCATCTTTATTCACAAGTCTAGGATATTTTCAATTCTTCGTGCACACACTAAATTTCTTCACAGTACCATGTTGCTGTTATTGTTTTCCCTTGAGTCAAGCATGAATAATGGACAACCGCTTTGAAAGACCACCATAGGGTAACCATAAAATTTTATGATGTATTGGAGGTTTTGGACATTTTTTTGTTAGTTCACTTACATTTAAGCACAGGCCTACTCTCTTACTGTTGTCAAAGATTATTTATTTTTCATCGCATGTAATGATTCGATGCAAAAATGGTTCTTTTTCCCAGTTTATACTCATACTGTAAGATAACTCGACATTGTTTCATTGTAACCATTTTCATTGGGTTTATAAGTAACAATATATTGAAACAAAAATTATCTGGAAAGAAAAATATTTAGGAATAAGTCTTTTTTTTATATATATATATTAAGGAGGTTATTTCGTTAAACGACTGGAATAACAACCAACCAAAAAATGCGTCATTTTATATGACAACCTAATATTATTCGCGAGAATAAACTAGAATTTTAACTAAAAAAAGAACGCATTGAAAAGAAAAAAAAAGATTTCAGACAATAAGTTCTTTATGCGCGTCTAAAGCCGTTGTGTGCTTCCGTAGTTCTTAAGACAGCTGCCAGGTATTCTCGAAGGAAGACTAACAATGTAGATTCCCACGATTCTCCCATTTCTACGTGTCGACTCAAGGCTGATCATTGTCGTATCGTTTGCTTGTTGTGCCATATTGACTAAGCACCCCGCCCTTAGGCCCTCGCGATCCTGCCCGATTCCCACCTAAGCGCACAGCGCTTCTTACCTACACCCAAACCCCCAGCAGACTCCCAACCAGCCGGCCCTCTTATCAGCCATCCCCTACCCCAATCTACCTTTCGGCACAAGCCGACAAATAACACTTGACAAAACGCGCTGTTTAAATACCTTGAAGATGAGCAACACGAAGGGGAGGTAATTCCATTAACAGACTGATATCATCTGTTTTTGAAAGCTTATTGTCAAATTAATCATTTAGGCTCTTTGTCTGCGTCTGGTGTGTATGTGGTTAAACATATATATATATATATATATATATATATATATATATATATATATATATACCAGATGGATGTAGTACAATATTTACAGGGTGCGATGGATAAATTTTCGTCTAAATTACGCAAAAATGAAAATAACACTGATACCTCATTTTAACAGATATACTTACCAAAATTACACAAAAAATATTTTCAAATATTAAAGAGTAAATTTATTCAATATAATCTTCATTGGCTTCAACCACGGCTTCCAGACGATTTCGGAATCTCCTGCAACTCTTCTGGACGGTCTCCTTGGTGAATGCTGCCATAATCTTTGCCTTCAGTTCGTCTTTGGTGTTACAAGGAGTTTTGTTGGTCTCTCGCCCAGCTGACAGCTATAACTGGTTCATTCTACTTGTGTGACATGGTGCAGATTCCTGTTGCTAGACATAGGATTTTCCAGTATACCCCACCTGCTGGGTAAGACGATAAACTACGTCCAACAGTAAGATCTCTGATATGGAGGTTTTGAGGAGCGTGGAATCACCTCTTAATTGCTGGAGTTCCCAGGTCCACCCTCACCCTCTGGGGTAGCACCTGTTAGGGTCCCAGCTATGGGCAAATAGTTAAACCCCAAACTGGCGTCAAAACACTATGAAAGTGTAAAAATAGGTTTTAATACCCGAAATACTTTGTAAAGAGTTATTACCAGCAATAATGTTTGAGAAGAAAAATTATTACCAGCAATACATTATTACCAGTAATACATTATTACCAGTAATACATTATTACCAGTAATACATTATTACCAGCAATACATTATTACCAGCAATACATTTTTGGGGAAAAAATATTACCAGCAATATATTTTTGAAAAAAAATATTACCAGCTATACATCTAAAAAATTTAACAGCTACACATTTTAAAAAATTACCAGCAATACATTTAAAAAAAAAAATATTACCAGCTACACATTTAAAAAATTTACCAGCTATACATTTAAAATCAAAATTACCAGCAATACATTTTTGAAAAAAAAAAATATTTCCAACAATAAAAAACTTGTCGGCATTAAATAAGCCATTGAAGTTGATATGCCGTAAAACAAACCAAACCAAAGCAGCAGCCCCATTGTTAACTCAGACAAGCACTACTTCCTCAGGGCACTTGATGTAGGTCTCCTAGTTGAGCCTGAGACCCAGGGGGAAGATGAAGGGAGGCATAACGTCATCATCACTCTAAACACATTTGTAATCACCATTAGACTCATCCAGATCCTCTGCACTGTCTTCAGATTGATACCCAAAAACACTGAAATGTTCGTATTAGAGCTTTGGGCGCGAATGCCAAGCAGTACTGCATATCGTTTCAAAATTTCTGGCAGAGTGAACTGCGTCATGGAAGACTTTTTTCTCACAGTCAATGCCCAACTGACCCTAATATACTGTGCAATAAAGAAAATCAACAAACAACGTGTATTAAATTAAAAAATATAAAATGGCTATAATTTATCCATAGCACCCTTTATATATATATATATATATATATATATATATATATATATATATATATATATATATATATATATAGTGAATAGTCAACACTTAAAGGCGACAGGCTGTTTCATGCTAGACGCAATCGTCAGGTCACCTGAAAACAGCCTGTCGCCTCTAAAAATTGACGTCAATAATCACACTTTTATATTTACTCTATATCTGATATTGAACACTTTATCCCATAAATATAGAAATAAACCTTAAGAGTATATTTCTTCATATATATATATATATATATATATGTAAGCAAATATATGGATATAGATCCGACAGTATGAAGAAAAATACAGAAAAAACAAACAAAAATCTTAATATGCAATTATGCTGTATTAATGTTAATATAAAGTCGACGTCGGACGTTTGGTCTATTTAAGACCATCTTCATGGACATTTTCATTTAAACATAATTAACATTAGAACATATAAAATTTAACACAAAAAAGACGATGGACATAAGAGCACAACTAATCCAAACAGATAACTGAAATTTTTATATAAGATCATCGTTCCGTTTAAATATGATATATATATATATATATATATATATATATATATATATATATATATATATATATATATATATATATATATATATATATACACACACACACACACTAAAACGTTATTACTAGCGGGTACTCATATTTGAAATAGATGCCCCATTTTTCCTTTTAATAATGTGTATTACATCTATCGACATCAATATCAAATAAAGAAAATGCGATATCTGACAGAGATAGAACCTGCGTCCACCTTTGTAGGAGAAACCATCTTACGAACCCAGCAACCATCACCGCTTGTTTTGCAGGACTAAAACGTTCTCTGCGGCGTAATCCTTTCATTAGCTTTGGTACAGTCCATCACAGGACAAAACGTATTGTTAAAGATGCTTTCCTTTCGTAAAATGGCCAAGATAAAAAAAAAAATATGCACGTAATGGACCGTGGGGTGAAGATATAAAGAACACACGTCGGTTAAAATTTCCTGATAGCCGGTCCAGCTACCTGAGAATGTTGGACTTTAATTAAGTCCAAAGAAGACAAAGAAAACAAACAGGACCGATAATTATATATAAACAAATATATGCATTAACAACAAGTTACAAGCACATGGACAGTTACATTGAGTTTCTGTGGTGAATATTATGTGTGTGTATTGTGGTGAGTGTTCGTACGTACGTGTCTTGGCATTGTTCTTGGCGTGTTCCCAGAATTTGGGAAACGCTGTATTGGTGAGAGCTCACATATTGGTATTAGCTGAAATGAAGAAAGAAGAGAAAGAATTACCTCACCTCCACGTGAGGTGGGATACGGCCCAAGGCCTGAGAGGAAAAAAAGAGAGATCGACGCAAAAGGTCACCCAGTATTTATAGCAAGGAGAGAGAGACCCCTGGTGTATGGTTAAGGAACTAAGGAGGAGCTAACTCCGAGATACACACCCTTACATATACTTGCACCTATATATAAATATCTTTCTTTCACAAGTGTTACAAATACAGTGCTCAATGTTATGTGGCATAGCTATAAGTGTATATTAGTGATTGTACATAATATATCACCATACTTATTATAAAACCCAGGTTGTGTGTGTCTGTACGTTTATATATTGAATCGGATTTCCTACATTTTTCAACTGATTTCAACAAAACTTCACAGAACGACGTAACATTACCTTGTGGTGGTTCTGACAGCGCCGAAAATTGTAAAAACACAATTGTTTTTGCACAAAATCAATTTGAAAACACGGTTAAGAGTCATCGCTATCGCGAAAATGAAAGGGGGGACAACTCATATCGAGTTATACTCATAAAACCCAGGTTGTTTGTGAGTGTGTGTCTGTGTTTGTTTATATATGGGATCGGATTTCCTACATTTTTCAACCGATTTCAACAAAACTCACTTTTTTTTTTTTTGGCAGGTAGCAGGTTGCACACTTTTTTCTTTATTTTTACATTCAGAATGCTTTAAAAATTCCATTTACAAGACAATTTTTTGTAATACAATTCTATTCAATCGGTAGACTCATAACGATTGAAAACAATGTTTTTGTTCGAGTTTGGGTTTGACCAATTCGTAAAAAAAAAAAAAAAAACTAATTAAAACATGAGTGTCCGTCAACCTTAAACAATAATCTTTGTCAATTTTATTTTTCAGTCTTTATGATGGTGGATACTTGATCTATCTCTTACTGTTACATACCCGGGCAACGCCGGGCTCTAGTGCTAGTAATTTATATAATTCAAATTCTTAAGTTCGAAAGGCGAAGAATTAAAAATTATTTAAATTTAAAATTTAAATCCAAACGTAAACAAGATATCAAGGAGGATAACTCTTCTTTTACATAGAAAACAATAATCGTACCGATTAAATTAAACTAGTACTCAGGGTGTATATATAACATAAGGGTGTAAATCTAAAAATAATAGGTCGGGACTATATATATCTATAAATGTGTTTGAAACCAAGCCTTATACTTACATTATATATATAATTTATAAACTATAAAACTGTCAAAATGCCCTAGGAGGGAATTCTAAGTCAGGAATCTCCCATCTGCTATCTTAAAAACAACTTGAAAGAGGCCGTTTGACCAACACAAGGACTGACAAAAATTAACGATCAAAAAACAAATGAAAATTACAGATGAAGTTCACTTTTTTCAGAGACTGTGATTCATTTCTGTGGTTCACTGCTACTAACAAGCAGGGATTTTTCTCTCCTGATGATGACCATGCTGGCCGAAACTAGTCGTGGAACTTAACAAAAACAAAATAAATAAAACAAAAAATATTAATATACAACACAGTGTGCCTGAAAATTTTATTTTTTTAATATTTTTATTGTTCAACGCACACACACACACACACACACACACACACACACACACATATATATATATATATATATATATATATATATATATATATATAATTTATATATATAATTTAGGTATTTGAACACTGTTTTTAAAAATAAAAACAAACATACTAAAAGAACTTCGGATTATAAACCTATAAACCTAACGGATCTTTCCTATATATTTGCACACACACACACACACACACATATATATATATATATATATATATATATATATATATATATATATATATTCGACTCTCCCGTCGAATTCGACGTATGAGGGTCAATCAGGAAACCGACAGCTGCACGAGATTTGATTATAGTGGTGAAGGTTTCGTGCAGGACCATCCACACTTTTTGAAGGGCCGAATACAGAGACCTGGTGCACTACGGGTCACAAGTTTCCCAGACAACCCTCCGCAGCTTTTGAATTCAGACCAGTTGCCATCCAAGGCTATAGAACCATCTGTTCTGCTATTTACCCATAGCCGGAGGAAGAACAAGAGGATTCATACCTTTCCCAATGGTATTAGCACGTAAGTGAATGTAACTGGATTCGACTGGATTCCTCAATCCAAGCCGCTATCCATTACTCCACCGTGCCTCCTATATATATATATATCCATATTATAAATTCATCGAGTACAGTAATATTTGTTTATATTTTTGTATAGATGTATGTAATTAAACGATGGGTTTTAAGAATATTAAAAGTTGTTGCATGTTATATTAATATTCGTAAAATCTATTTTGTAATCTCTTTTAATCGGGGTCAATGTGTGTTGAACAGGTCCTTCGACATGCTGATATCAATTTGAATATACTCGAGGCATTGACACAAACAGAAAACAACAAAGGTTCAATGAAATTATCTCAAACCTCGAATCCAGCAGACTAGAAATTAGAAAACACAAACTCATATGTGAATACACGATACGCAATAACAGCCAACACGCGAAACGTGACATTTAAAAACCTGAAGAGATATCAATTGACAAAATAAAACTTCAAAAATGGATAGTGTTAGTCAAAAATGCTTAGACATAGAAAGATATATTTACAAATAAGAACCGGAAAACAGAAAAATTATTAGAAATATCGAAAATTGAATAATATAATGTGCGGCAGAAATACCTTCCATATTTTAAAGGTTGACAAAAAGAACAAGGTAACTGCTATTAAAGGAGTTATTTCACTATTGCTTAAACAAAGGGCTGCAGTTTTTATTCATTTTGTCCTAAAAATGACATCCTTCAAAATATGACGTTTATTCGCCATACACTTTCGTAGACGAATTTTTAAAGTTTTCCTTCAGCCGAAGAGTTTTTTTTTCTGGTTATATTTCTATCCCTTTTTTTGGCAAATATCATCCTTTAATTCTCCAATGGTTGCTAGTCGAGCTTACAAGGGCGAGACCAGGCGAGACAGGGCGGGAGTGCAGATCATCCAATATCACCACATCAAATGTCCTGGAAATAACTCTCTCAAAGCTTCTATTGAGCTTCTCGCTGTCTGTATGGTGACTCACCGTTGTGGAGTTATTTCGCAGTGGAGGCTTGTATTTGTACTAAGTCGGTCCTAAAATAGGTTCGACGTACAAAACGTTAGGAACATGATATAATAGGTATTACGCAGAGTAATCTTGTGGTCGCTGACTACTTTCGTATTCGACTAACTGTCGACTACTCTCGTCCGACATCGACTAGGGTATCATGTGGCACAGGGCCGGTTTAACGTGGGATCTCCGAGCCCGTGGGCTCGGCCAAAAATATACCCTTTGAACCCGTATAAACGTGTTCAGTGTCGGTTTGCCTCCCCGAACCAGACTCCGCCCTTCGGCGTAGCCCCGTTCGGGTTCCTCCCCGCCCGAAAGCAGAGAGTTCAACCCTTCAGCGGGTCGTCCGACATCGACTGACCGTCGTTTCTCTTACTACTCCTATTTATATTAGGTGGGAGAATCTATTAACTATAGAATAGGTGTGTTTCACCATAACACACCATCCTGTTGAAATCACGCATCCAAATACCCAAGTTTTGGTTTCAGAAAGGTCCCCAGCATCTCCACATACCGGTCAGATGTTACTGTAATCGAGTGGTCACCTTCTTCTAAAAGTAAGAGCCTCATAAACCAAATTTCACAACTGCGCACCACAACTGCGCATCTTCTTCTACTTGAAGCTGTCTAGGGTTATTTTCCGCCAATCTACGAAAATGATGCTTACCTCGCAGCCAGACAGATGAAAGTGAGCTTCATCACTTGTGAGATGAACAGCATTTGTAAGAACATTTTGTAGGATAAAGTTACGCCACGCCGTGCGATTTTCTCAGTCGTGTTCTTCCAGTTCCTGAACAACCATTTATTTGTATAGATAAAACTTCAGATCGGTGTGTAAAATTCTTCTGACTGTTTGATTGGACAATCCCAAAGTACAAGCATGTTTATGGGCTGATCGTAAAGAGACTACACACCACCTGAACATTTTCCGAAGTTCAAACGCTTCGAGGTCTTCCAGGCGGCTTTCTTTTAAGCACTGAACCCGTGGCCCTGAGATTTTCAACCCATAGCAGTATCAATTTTCTCTCCGGAACATTATCATTTTCTAAGTGACATGAAATGTGTTGCAATTACATACTCACCAAAAATGTTTAAAAAGCAAACGCACGGTGTGCACCAGCCCAAACCATGACGGTAAATGACGGTATCTGCTAAATTGGTAAGCCATTAGCTAGATGAGGATTTCATTTCCATTTGTCTCAGTCCAGTAGCACCACACAGCTGGTAGTTTAAAATGTGGGAGGTATTTCTACCGTGCACCGTATATATTGTCACACGAGAAGGCAAACACCGGCTCTCGAACGATCACCGAAATTAAGCAACGTCGAGTCTGGTCAGTACCTAGATGGGTGACCGTTTGGGAATACCTGGAGCAATGGATAACGGCTCGGATTTGGAAATCGGAGAGCCGAGTTCCAATTCCAGCCGAGTTCGTTAGGTGTAAATACCGTTGGAAATGGTATCCATCCACTTCTTTTCCCCCGAGCTATGGGTTAACTAGTACTACTTGTGTTAGTAAATCATTATTATCTCTAACTAATTCTTACGATCTAAAAATATTTTCTAACTTTAAATAATCTGCAAAAGGCTGATAAACCGTAAAAAACCAATCAATCAATTAAACTACACGAGAATTGCAATTTACAAAAGAAATATTGCCTTATAAAAATTGAGATGTAGCAGATTGGGATGCCCCGTATCATAGATTGTGGGCGTGTCATAGATTCGCAGGTGCGCGAGACCCTTACACCGGCCCTGTCTATTCGCCATACACTATTGTAGAAGATTTCTAAAATTTGCCATCACCAGAAGAGTTCAAACGCTTCGAGGTCTTCCAGGCGGCTTTCTTTTAAGAGTTGAACCTGTGGCCCTGAGATTTTCAAGCCATAGCAGTATCGATTTTTCTCCCTGGAACATTATCATTCCGAAGTCACATGAAATGAGCACGAATAGCTCTCTGTGTTGCAATTACATACTCACCAAAAATATTTAAAAAGCAAACGCACGGTGTGCACCAGCCCAAACCATAACGGTAAATGACGGTATCCGCTAAATTGGTAAGCCATTAGCTAGATGAGGATTCCATTTCCACTTGCCTAAATCCATTAGCGCCACAGAGGTGATAGTGTAAAATGTGGGAGGTATTTCTGCCGCGCACCATATTTATTATTACATGAGAAGGCAAACACCGGTTGTGCTCAACAACCTTCGTATTGGTTATGGCCACAAAAACCTTACTGATGATATTGAGTAGACAGATGGGTCTGTACTGGGAGGAAGGGCCGGTTTGACACTTTTCACAGGCCTGGGAAGGATCTTTCCTTCAAGCAGAGGTTGATTAATTTTGCTAGGATTGGAGATCATTCCGGGTTGATATTCTTAATGCCAACCACTGGAATTTCGTAGGAAACAGTAGCTTTCTTAGGGTCAAGGTCGTTGATAAATCTAGAGACTTCTCGTGCTGTGTTGGTGAGACGTGAGAACTTGAGGAGGAGACGGTCTTTGTCGTCTAACTTTTTTTTTTGGGGGGGGGGGGGTAGCATTTAACCCCAAGCAAGCCTGGAAGCCACTAGCACGCAAGGGGTTACATAGGATTTGAAGCGAAAGCAAGTAGGAGTGATAGAGGAAAGGATGAGGAGAAGGATAGTGGATAGATCAAGGCAACTGGAGATGTCGATTGACATTACATTTGAATAGTTGGAGATTATAGCTCTCAGGGAAACTAGAATAAGGAAGGTAGTTCCACAGGAGAGAAGTGCGAGATATGAAGCTATTGGTGCAGAAGAGACGGCTACATTTAACAGTTTCGACAGTGAAAGGGTGAGAGCGAGATGCCAGCCTCGTAGGACGCTTGAATTCATGAAGCCTGGGAACCAGCGAAAGCAGCTCATCGGAGCAATTACGATGAAAGTATTTGTAAAAAAAAAGACAGGGAGAGGCGACGGCATGTCTGTGAGAGAGCGACTGCAGACGAGATGCCAGATCAGGGTCAATTATATTGCATATCCGCGTCTGGAGCCTATCAAGAACCCCGAGGCAAGCAAGTAGAATTCTCCTATTGTAACTGGTTAGTATTAAATTCCATTTGTAACTGGTTAATATTAAATTCCATTTGTAACTGGTTAGTATTAAATTACCTAATGATATTACTATTGTGAGAATTTATAATTTATTCTACATTGTTCATATATGAGTAACTAATTTTCAGATTCATTTTATTATATATATATATATATATATATATATATATACTGAAACGATATATATATATATATATATATATATATATATATATATATATATATATATATATATATATATATATATATAGTACTAGCAGTATTACCCGTCTTTGACCAGGTCTTTCATTACTGGGAATTTTTGCCTTTCAGTTGGAGCAGTTTAAGCTTAAAGTCAGACCAACCGAAAATCAATATTAGTAACAACATTTGGGTGCAACTGAGAGGTTAACAATTTGAATGGTGGGGGGTGGGGGTAACTGAAAAAGAAAATGTATAAAAATAAATAATATTATTGTAATAATTTAAACTATTTTTTATTAAAGATTTATATCCAAGAAGAGATAGTAAATAGCAAAACGTTGCTGAGTTATAATGAATAGATAGTAGTGGAGAGTCATTGTCGACGACAATTTGGACTCAAAATCGGCACTGAAGAATTATCTATCAAACAAAACAATTTTATCGAAATCGGATGAAAACTGTGAAAATGCATATATATATATATATATATATATATATATATATATATATATATATATAATGGACTCTCCCGTCGGTTTCGACGTATGAGGATCTGACAATTTAATTAATTCAGTTATGAAATTTTGTGCGATAATATTAAGTGGCACTTAAGTCCCGCTAGTGATTTACAACAGAGGCCGCATATGGAACAAGAGTAAGGATTGTGGGATGAGATCACTGTTAGATTAGATGACATTTTAGATCTTGCTCTCGCTTCTATATATAATGAAACGGATTAAGTCCGACAAGTATTTAATACATTTTCTGTTTATACACTATTTTATAGTTATAAAATAATAAATGAATGAATGGTATATCACGTCAGTGATAGTGATAGTGTCCGTATAAGACACAGGTTCGATTCCTGTCGGAGGACGCATATTTTCTACGAAATTTCTTGAACATTCAGGCCGATAAATGTAATTATTACAGTTTAATTAAAAACAGAGCATTTACTGAAATAAATTGTATCTATAAAAATAACGTACAAACAGAAAATATATTAATTATCTTCTAAGAAGAGGCACAGTGGATAGCAGCTCGGATTTTAAATATAAATTTTGCTTATATAGTCAGGCCGATTTCATTTAGTTTCTGTCTTTCTTTTTCTTTTTCTTTTTCTTTTTTTTTTTTTCATGTTTCTATCTATTTTGTTATGAAATGAAATCAACTAGACTATATACCCAAAACATATGTATAAAAAAATTTTAATTTTAAATTCTCAGCGTCCGCATTCTTCCGTGGGAATGTGTAGTCGCATCAACGTAAACATCATTTTATTCTGATTTTTACAGTCTTCTCTTTTTGAACGTAGTGTGCAAAAATAGTCAAAATATTCTATATATCCAACCGCTTTCAGCTATTCTTTTAGCTATTATCATGTGAACGAGGCTATTATACTTGTATTTTTTACGAGTATGTTACAGATGGAGTTTGGCAGGTTTTCGTGTGTATTTAAATGAGTCCTAATTGAACTATTTTCAGATAGGTGTAAAGTGAGTCGTATAGATGGGCATGTAGTGGTATGTCCAATATAATTATTTATAAATTTGGTTTGATCAGGAACATCTTGCTTATAATTAACGCGTATTTGACTTTGTTGCTACTGGTTACCTTGGACAGAAATAGTCTAATGTGGTAGTTTGGAAAACCGTTATTAAGATCTATGAGGTAGTTCGGAAAACTGTTATTAACTAGCGTCTGTTTCACGTTCATGTTTTCTTAAAAGAAAAGCGGACAATTTTTACACACTTTACACCCAGAAAAGAAAACGCTTATACGAACGCAAGAACAATTAAATAGAAAGTTTAATCGCAGTACTTTGTCAGTCTTCTTCTAATTAAATTTGTGAGCATATATATATATATATATATATATATATATATATATATATCGTGACAGACAGACAGAGACAATGTGGATATAGGAATCAATACTGGACAATGTTTATAAGCTTTCCACTTGAATGCAAACTTCTGTCCAAATATCATTACTCCTTTAACAGACTATATATAAAATATATTTAATAAATCTCAGTATTAGCACTAAAAAACTTACTATTTCCCCGCTTTCCTTAGTCCCCAGAGACCTATATATACAGTCTGCTAAGTGAGTTGCGACGATTGGTTTGAAGATAGAGAAGCGTGAGACTGAGTCACCATGCAGTGATGATTCTTGTGTTCATCAGTCTATATCTATAAACCTTACTATATTGTGCACTATATATATATATATATATATATATATATATATATATATATATATATATATATATATATAATTAATATTCACAAATTTAAATAAAAATTTATATTTTTATACATACATAAAGGTTAATGGTAAGTGTTCAATCAGGGCACAGTAGTATTAAAAACTGCTCAATACACGTGAGAAAAATATAAGTAAAAATAATAATAACATGTAGATTTTTTAAGTTTGAAATTCAGGAGGTCAATTAAAATAGGCGAACACGGTTTCGACCTGACGGTCTCTTCAGGCGATACTTTTAAAATGATTACTTTATAACGCTTTATTTCAAAACACTACAAAGGACTCAACAGGCCTATGATGATTGAAAGACAGGACATTGAGTGTAATGGGAAGGTAAGGGGAAAAGGAGAGCGTTAAAGTGGCCATTTTAAAAGTATCGCCGGAAGAGACCGTCAGGATGGAACCGTGGTCGCGTATTTTTATACATATATATATAAAATATAAACCCGTTTATTTTAAATGCAAAATATTTTTTTTAAATAAAAAAACTGTAATCCCCGTATAATATAGATCAGTCTATATTCAGCACCTGAAGATTACTTTATTCATGAAACTTCGAGTCGTGCTGCCGGTGAGGCATAATATGTATATTTATTAATATATACTTAATAGCTCTGTTATATTACATTGAGCACTGTTTTATTAACACCAGCACCATATGTGCGATATATATTCACATACACACACACACACACATATATATATATATATATATATATATATATATAGAGAGAGAGAGAGAGAGAGAGAGAGAGAGAAAGAGTGAGATCTAAAACATCTCCTTTAATATCTTTGAATAATGAGATTTTTTATTAATATCATCCATTTTGAACAGAAAGATTTTTTTTGTTTTTGTTTTGTTTTTCAATCTGACCATTTAAAAGACGGAAGGAAAAGAGGTCTTACTGTGAATCAAGCATTCATCTCACCATCTCTGTCTCTTTAGCCAACCCATCCATTCCGTAACCATGACGACTGTTTATACCGCCATTACTTATTTAAAGAGAACCAGTTGGAAGAGTCGGAGATGCACCGATCCAATGTTGATATTGAGTGCTTTAATCTAGGTCAGAAGATAAAAAAAAATTGTTATCTGAGGCTAGACAAGCGAAGTAAAGAAATAAAAATCAGTGAAATAAAAACAAAAAAAAACCAACACTTGGTTATCTACAAAGAAAACTTTCATCTTTACGCAGACAAAACAGCTCAAGAATAAAATAAGGGCTTTGGATTCAAAGCTAACACAGGTCGGGGAAGATATTCCTGTCACTATATCTCATGGCTACAACTGCCCTGAATCAATCCCCCACTCCAAAATAAAAATCCACACATTTTACCGAATACACGTTTTACCGAATACACGTTTTACCGGACACGCATTTTACCGAATACGCGTGTTACCGAATACGCGTTCTATCAAATTACAAATTTTAGCGAATATACGTTTCACCGAATATGCATTTTACCGAATACAAGTTTTACCAAATGTGCGTCTTACCGAATACGCGTGTTACCGAATACACGTTCTACCAAATTACATATTTTAGCGAATATACGTTTCACCGAATATGCGTTTTGCCGAATACAAGTTTTACCAAATACGCGTTTTACCGAATACGCATTTTACCGAATACGCGTTCTACCAAATAAACGTTTTAGCGAATATACGTTTCACCGAATATACGTTTCACCGAATACACGTTTTACCGAATACAAGTTTTACCGAATGCGCGTTTTACCGAATACACTTTTTATCGAGTACGCATTTTACAAAATACAGGTTTCACCGAATACGCGTTTCACCGAATACACGATTTACCGAATACACGATTCACCGAATACGCGTTACCGAATACACGTCCAACGCACAGACAAAAGTAAGTAGAAATTGAATTTCTCTTAACATAATAAAATCGCCGCATTCACCTAGGGAGAAATATCCTTTAGAAATGTATGAATCCATTCCTTCCTCAGGTTATTCGCAGGGTACAAGTCTAGTCTTAAAATATCTTTCCAAAACTAGGGCGTCCTGGGTATGACAATAAACTACATCCGGCAGCAGGGTCTCTCATCAAGAGGTTTTGAAGAACGTGGAACCATCCTTTAACTGCTGTGGTTTTGGTGTTAGGGTCCCAGCTACGGACAAATAGTTAATCCCAAAACTGGGGTCAAAATACTATGAAAGTGTAAAAATAGGTGTTAATAATAGCAACACATTTTTTGAAAAAAAATTACCAGCAATAAAAATCTTGTCGGCTTCAAATAACCCAATGAGGTGTTGATATGCCGTAAAACAAACTAAACCAAGCAAAAACTATCTGTCGATTTACATGGCGGGTATAAAATGCAAGCCTTTACCAGCAACAAATGGGACAAGCTCTCCTAACATTTACTTTATACAACTTACCACACCTCCAACAAGCTGCCACAAATATATCCCACTTGTGTTTGGGGAATATATTTAGCATATTAAGCATATCATAATATTACCATATTAACACATAAATTAATATAAAACAATAAAATAGCAGCACAAATTCATTATTCTATTAACCCTACATCACACATCGTGTCAAACCGCTGATACACGAAGTGTAAACACAGAGCCCCATTTAACTCAGGTGGCCATTCAAGCAACTATGTATCGTATGCGTGTGATCTCCGCAATTTCATGATAGTAATAAGAGTTTGGTGACACATAATTGCAGTTTATTGAATGTACACATACCATAAAAACATAATTATTGTGCAATTATGGTACAACATTATTATAAAGGTTATTTGAAATTTACTATATTGCATTGACGATTAAAACCTTAACTCTAAGATACAATGTAATTTTAAAAACATTTAAATATATGGAGACTCATTAAACGGATTTGTTCGTCATGTGAGACGTTCGAGAACCGAGGTCGTTCTGTATATGGCGGGTATAAAATGCAAGCCTTTACCAGCGAGTTGTAATCAAGTGGGACAAACACTCCTAACAATTACTTTATACCACTTACCGCACACCCAGTAGGCTGCTACAAATATGTCCCACTAAAATTTGTGTTTGGTGAACGTATTTGGCATAATAACACCCAAATTAATATAAAATAATAAAATAGTAACACAAATTCATTATTCTATTAACGCTACTGCACTCACCACGTCAAACAACGGATACACGAGGTGTAAACACAGACCGAAGCGCCGTTTAACTCAGGCAGTTTATTGACTATAATAATAGCTGGCCACTCGTATTCGAGGATACCCGTTTACTAGGGCGGCTAGACAATCCCTATTGCTGACGCTCGCTCAGACACGTTTGTGTTTGCTCAACACCCACAGAACCCACCTGTGGTTTACGCTACAATTACGCTGAGCAAACCTTAGTTACAATTTCTGGGAGAGGGCGTGTTATCTAGCGTGATCAATTTGAACAAGGCCAGGACGATCAAGCCCTCGGCCACGATGACTTGTAGCTTCGTGCTAGCACAGCTATTGAGTTCCATCTACCCAATTTCCCTCACAAGTGTTGGGCCAACCCGTCGTATGGTTTTCAGGTACTTTCCAAAGCTGCCGTACGCTAGGATCGACCTCGATCCAGTCCGATAACATCAGGAAGTCACCTTCCTGACAAATCGACCATGGTGAGATTCGAACCCGGCTCTCATGATCAAAAAGCGAACATTCTAACCACTCGGCCATATTGTAAATGTATAATTATTGTGCAACGTAGCAGTTTTAACAAAAAAACTACCTGGTATGATGTGTAATCTACGGTATTAAAATTTGTTCGATAACCGAGGCATTTTCATCTTGAATTTTCTCTTCGCAAACCGATTTGTTCGTCATGTGAAACGTCCGAGAACCGAGGTTGCTCTGTACATGGCAGGTATAAACTGCAGACCTATACCAGCGAGTTGTGAAAAAGTGGAACAGTACTCCTAACAATTAATGTATACAACTTATTGTAACTCTAGCAAGCGGCCATGAATATCTTCCACTAAAACATGTTTGGTGAACATATCTGACACATTAAAACAGAAAATGAATCTAAAATCAATAAAATAGTAATACAAATTCATTATTCTATATTCTAATATCTACAAACTACGCTAAAAGTATAAAGTTATGTACAAAATATTTAGATTTCGGCTTTAAATTAACCCATAAAGGTTGCTTTTCCGCTAAACGAAATCAAACAACAAACATGTTTATGCACAAAAGCTTACCTACCATGTATTCAACTGTGAAAGCAGAATAACGTATATCGCATTTTTATTACTTCAAAGCTCCTAAGAAAATAGAATTTCAGTATTAAATTATTCATAAGGAGTTAATTTGAATTTAAATAAACGAACCAATCAATTACTATCTTTTGAGTTAAGGTCAATTTAGACCTTAGTTGTAGTACGTGTTGCAATGACCTCTTCTCTGGACCGGAATGGTATCTAACGATGACAAGGGACGTAATCCATCTCGGTTGTCCCTACTCTGTCAAGGGCATTAACTCACCTCACTTATCTCATCGCTAGTTATTATTTGGATTAAGCTAAGTTGTTTTGTTGAGGTTAAACGTTGCTGCTAATGATATAATTAGGGTTAAGTTTATAGATGATTGCTAGGATTTTTTTATTTGCTAGTTTTTTTTAATAAGGAATTACCCCAAGTAAGGCAGTAATGTCACTAAAACACAAGGGGTTACAGGATGTGGAAGAATTAGGAACAGAAACATGAAGGATGAGTAGAAAAAGACAGTAATCAGGTGGATATAGTGATTCATATTGCATTGAAATTTTTGCAGATTAATGTTGGCTGGAAAGTTTGCTTTAGGTGTTAGTTTTAAGAATAAGATTATTATTATAAATAGGATTAAGTGTTAAGATTATTGCTTATGATTAGAAATGGGTTAGGTTTATAGTGATTTACTAAGCATAGCTCAGACACGGCACAAGGCTACAAGTATAGAGCACTCAGTGAGAATCAATCAGACTAAGTCGTCATTAATCTAGCTAGCTGACCATTACATCACACCAATGTAACCAAGGGTTAGGATTAGTAAGCTTTCAGTTAAATGTTATGTTTAAGAATGCGTTTAGTGTGAGGGTTAGCGTTAAGGCTATGTTTGCAGTTAGGGTTGACGTTATAAGCGGTTACGAGGTTCATGAGAAGTTCGGTCTTTTGTGAAGGTGAGAGTTGTGTTAAGGTTAAAAATATGATTTGCATTACGATGATTAGGATTAGTATTAGGGTGAGAGTTAAGTTTGGGTTTATTTTAGGCTTAGTAATAAGTAATAATCTTCCTGCTATGATTAGGGTTAATAATATATTTATAAATGTAAAAGACAATAGGAAAACTGTAATGGTAGACGACGCGTTTCGCCGAATGTGAAGTTTTTCAAAGCAAAAAAACGAAATGAATTCATTAAACAAAGTAACTAATAATAACAAAAAACAAAATGTCCTTAGCAACTGGAAGAATTTAGAGAACGCTATTTTCATACTGTTAACTGAAAATTACGTCAATTACTGTCACGTATGGAGATATTGTTTTTATTGTTGTGTTGACGGATTCAACTATTTTCTTTTGATTTCTTGATACTCTTCTTTACCTTTGTTTGGGAGAGTAGTAATTCTGTTAATAAAATATGTATTAATGATATATGTATTACGAATAGGATTAGTGTTTGGTGAGAGTTAAGTCTGGGTTTATGTAAGGTTTAGCGATAAGTAATAATCTTCCTGCTATGATTAAGATTAATAATATATGTATTACGAAAAGGATTAAGTGTTATGGTGAGAGTTAAATATGGTCTTATCTTAGGCTTAGTAATCTCTATCTATAAAAGGCAGGATGTGTGTGTGTGTGTGTGTGTGTGTGTGTGTGTGTGTGTGTGTGTGTGTGTGTGTGTGTGTAACGAATGCACGGCCGCAATTTTTGACGGATTTGCACCAAAATTTACATGCACATGCTCCAAGTTAGTGGGAAGGCCAAGACCGACTTTGCATTTCCCAACTCCTATCGATAGTGGAAATAATCGATTTTTTCATGCTTCTACGGCAGTTTTCATGTAGTTTTCGGCCCTTTTGCACTGGCCAGAGTAAGAGCCTATAGCTGGCTGCCACGAATAAGCAGGAAGATTCTACTGGCCAGCGTGAGAGCCAACAGCTGACTAACACATATGTTAACTAGCATGCTAGTATGCAAAAAAATCGATAGCTGCATTCGTCACAAGTGGAAAAAATTTAAATCTGCATTAAATCTTTACTCCAATTGGCTCATTCGCTTGCTTAAACTCAACGTTGATTCTAATTCCACAGAACTGGGTTGGGTGTGAAAAAGTATTTGTTGTTAACATTCTTTTTTTTAATTCGGTTTTTCCAGTTACGAGTCCTTTTTTTAAAGCTGATCGTTTTGTGTTCATTTTGTTTAGTTCTTTTTTCGTAACAGATTTAATGTTTAGTATAGAGCTTAGAAAAAATTGCAGTGTGAGATAGGCAAGAAGTAAAGCATGTAGCAACATCAGCACGGCAAAGGGCACTCCTTTAAAGGCAAGGAAGGGCAAAAATATGTTAAGTCAAGTGATAGCGATTGCTGTATGAGTCGTACGATTTTTGAATCAAGCACGGGCAATGCCGGGTCCTGCTGCTAGTAAGTAATAATTTTCTGGTTATTATTAGTGTTAAATTGGATTTATTATTAGGTTAGGGTTATGTGTTATATTTAATAATTTCTTTAGCATTTTAAAACTAGAATTATGGTGAGGGTTTGTGAAAGCTTGAAAATGCATGAAAAATAAATCTTTCAACGGATAATTACGCTCAAAATAAAACCATAATAAGGGAAATCTGTCTCGTAGGCGATCAAGGACCATTGTCCTATAGAGAAACAGTGTTCTTTGTCCTGTCAACTTTCGTCTAAAAAAGTAATTCATCGAGTCCGATCCACTCAGCTGACACTCTTTGTCAGCGTCGTTTGACAAAATTTCTTGTGAGGTCCATTGCATTCAGCTGATAAGCATTAAAACGATTTCTGTAAGATTCTCCTGATGTTTCCCAGCTGACATCTCATACAGCTACACAGGGGACGTGTTATTGGTAGGATTAAGTATTATCGTGAGAGTTAAGCTAGGGTTAATATTTATTGTTATGGTTAGAAGTTAAAGTTGGGTTTGATGTTAGGTCTATAGTTGGAGTTAAGTTTATGTTTACAGTTAAGGTTATTCAGGAATTAGGTGTTAAAGATTGGTACTTCATTTGGAGTTAGTGTTAGTGATTAGGACTAGGGTTAGGGTTAGTGTTTAGTGTTTAGCCTTAGGGTTAGAGTTAGGATTAAGATTGGCTTAGTTGTAGGGTTAAGGTAGGATTAGGGTTGTGTTTGAATGGGTGTTGGGGTTAAGGCTTGGGTTGGAGTTGGGATTTGAATTCAGTTTGGGATTATGAATATCGTTGAGGTCATTAAAGTTATATTTAATGATTACGGTTAGGCAATAACTTTTAACGATAAGCAGGGTTATGGCTGGTTAGATTCAGGAATAGTTATAAAGGATTATAATTATTTGGTGGTTAAGATTAATGATTAGTAATAGGGTTAAAGGATTTAGGTTAGGTTTCGAAATTGTTAGGTGTAGATTTAGAGCCAAGGTTAAGGTTAATGGTGAGAGTTATGGTGTGATTTCGGGTTATTTTAAGCCGTTTGGTTTAGTTTTAAGTTTAGGGTCAGTAGGTGCACGGTTACAAGTCGGGTTATGGTTAGAATAGAGATTAGGCAATGATCAAGATTACGATTAAGATTAAGATTAGGTTTAGATTTATGGTTAAAGGTTAAAGTTAGGAATCAGGGGTAGGGTTAAGATTAGTAGGAGGATTTGAGATAATGCTAAGCCTTAAGTTGGTGTCAGGCTTAGGATTTAGGTTAAGTTAATCCCGTCCTGGGTATGATGATAAACTACATCCTGGGTAAGCAGCAAGGCCTTTGATCAAGAGGTTATGAGGAGCGTGGAACCATCTCTTAATTGCTCTTTTTCGCAGGCCCACGCTCACCCGGGGTGGTAGCGACTGTTAGAGTCCCAGCTATGGGCAAATAGTTACCTCCCCCCACACACACAAAAAAAACTGGGTTCAAAACACTATGAATGTGTAAAAATAGGTTTTAAAACCAGCAATACATTTTTGTAAAAATTATTAACAGCAATACTTTTTGAAAAAAATATTGCCAGCAATAAAAATCTTGTCGGCATTAAATAACCCATTCAGGTTGATATGCCGTAAAAATAAATAAACCAAACTAGACTCTCTACAAAAGTCCTCAATACAAAAAACACGTCAATGAAACCTGGTCTACAAACTGATTTCTTACAAAGAATACATATTCTATTCATACGAACCTATCCTAAAAATCTTGTCGGCATTAAATACCCATTGATATTGATATGTCGTAAAACAAAACAAAACAAACCTTAAGTTAATCTTAGTCTGAGGTTTAGGATTATTGTTAAATGCTATTAGTGTTATTGTGAGAAGGATAAAGTTTCAGTTCGGATCCTGATCCTGATGTTATCGGATTCCAGCGTGCGGCCGTTTTGGATAACCTGAAAACCATACCATGGGTTGACCCAAGCCTTGTGAGTGAAATTGGAACCCACAATAAACAACCGACCTTGTGTCACATGTTGCCCCAGTGGTGGGGGGAGACTCAATATCGTGAGTGAAATTGGAACACTTGTAGTCGTCGTGACCGAGGACATGAACGTGCTGGCTTTGTTCAAATTGTTGATCACGCTAGACAACACGCTCTCTCCCAGAAAGTATAACTAAGGTCTGCTCAGCATAGTTGCTTTGTGGGTGTTGCTCTGTGGTCTAGTATCCTCGAATACGAGTGGGCAGCTATTATATATATATATATATATATATATATATATATATAGTCAAGAAGAAAACCTTAAATATCCATTCTATATATTCATCTCTTCAGGTCGAGAGCTTTTAAATATCTGTTTTAAATCTCTTAAAAGACTTCAGCCTAAAAAGATGAATATATAGAGATATTCACGAAATAAATTATAACCGTAATGAATCCTTAAGGTTTTCTTCTTGATTATTATTATTATTATTATTATTATTTAGTAGTTTACATTGAGCTCTTCGGAATTATCCCTACGAGTCACAAATTGATAATATATATATATATATATATATATATATATATATATATATATATATATATAATAAAAAAAGATTATCAATTTTTTCCCGACATCGATGTTTCTTAGTAAAATTTCCAGTCATCAGATGTAGTGGTTTGGAACGATATTTCCTATATATATATATATATATGTATGTGTGTGTGTGTGTGTGTGTGTGTGTGTGTGTGTGTGTGGTCTGGTCTGGGTGGTGTGGTTGTTTAATTTATTTTGCCTTAAAAGTTATTTTTTGTGAATACTCATATTCGAGTAGAAGCCCTGTTTTTAAATTAAACAATATTTTTTGAAATCTCGCCAGAAAAATATGCGTCCCCCGACAAAATTTCTAGAATATTCAGGTCGGTAGATGTAGATGGACAAAAAATATAGTTTTAAGGTGTGGTATATTTATGGGATAACGTGCTCAATATCAGAGATAGAGCGTATGTAAATATAAATATAAAAGTAAACATTGAAGTCAACACTCAGAGGCAACAGGCTGCTTCATGCAAGACGCAATCGTCAGACTGCGTGTGTTGTGTTTTTCTCGACTATTTATATATATATGGGTCAGTGGCGCATTGTGGGTAATCTATTCTGGCGGTTATTTTGGTGGGAGTGGCTTATTTATTTATTTGGGTTAATTTATTTTATATATCTATTCTTTTCGGTTTTCAATGTTTTATTAACATAGTAAAAATTTGGTGGGGGGGAATTTGCTTAGGTCGCTTATTTAATAGTTTGTTTTAGTTTGGGAAGATAATTAAAGTTATTTATTCGTCCAATTCACATTTTATATATATATATATATATATATATATATATATATATATATATATATATATATATATAATAGTAGTAATATACAAAAAAAATGCTTAAACACTAATATTCCATGCTCATAATTTATTCCATTTTTCTGTTTTCTTTTTTTTGAATTTGTAGGTCTGATGAATTGGATCGTATTTACGATTCCAATGGAATAAATTATGACCATCGAATATTACTGTTTAAGCCTTTTTTTTTTATATATATATATATATATATATATATATATATATATATATATATATATATATATATATATATAATATGGAAAATGTTATAATTGCATATTATGCAAAAATGTATATTTTTAAAAAAAGAGAGAAACCGCAACCATTTTTGGTTAAAGCCTGGATTTGTTTTAGTGTATATTTTATTCTTCATATTTTCCTACACGGGTATCCGACCTCGTGACCTTCTTCAGGCAAATTAAAGGAGTCCATTTTTAAAGGAATAAAATTTCCTTATGTTCTTTTAGTACGTCATTGTTCATTTTTTGTATTCGTGGAGAGCTTTGATCTCATTTTATAGACTGTTGCTAAAAGAGAATTTCTGCCTAAGTGGCAATAAAATCATTAGGTTTGGTCTTAATGATAGAGATGACAGATGTGTTGATGATAGATGCACACCTATCCCTTGGTCACCCTGAGACTCTCAAAAAATCTATTTCCATATTTGTGTATCGTGTGTGCGTGCGTGTCTCTGTTAGCTTGCACATGAAACAGCATATATATATATATATATATATATATATATATATATAGGTGAATTCATATTCTTTCCTAAGGATATTTGCCTGGGTTTGGAGTTCGTCTCTCCGATTCTGGGACGTTAACCATTACACCACATGCAGATGCAAGTTTAGAGCAGCAGATATTCCCAAGCGGCAAGATATCTAGGTAGTCATCAGGCTCGCCGTTACTGAACTTCGGTGATCGTATGGGAACCGATGATTGAACGTGATATGGTCGAAAGCCGCTCGCGCATGCGTATGTGTATGTATGTGTGTGTGAGAGAGAGAGAGACAAAGAGAGAGAGAGTTTCAAATAGACGGCTAAGAAGGATTATTGGAGCGGGAATAAACACATGATAATCGATATTCCAACTTTTCATTCTTTCAAATATTTTGTATTGTAAGTCTGCATGAGACCGTTACAGGGAAAAACGGAAAAGACATATCAGAGATGCTGTTTCGTTTCACTGAGAAAAAGAAAGAAAGAAAGAAAGAAAGAAAGAAAGAAAGAAAGAAAGAAGGGAAGATAGAATTGTTTAACGTGTTCTGTCAATTTTTCAAAAGTAATGGACTATTCCGTTTTGATCGCGGGGAAAGACGGAAAAGACATATCAGAGACGCTATTTCGTTTCCCTGAGAAAAGAAAGAAAAAGAAAGAAAGAAAGAAAGAATTGTTTAACGTGTTCTGTCAATTTTTCATAAATAATGGACTATTCCGTTTTGATCGCGGGGAAAGACGGAAAAGACATATCCGAGACGCTATTTCGTTTCCCTGAGAAAAGAAAGAAAGAAAGAAAGAAAGGGAAGATAGAATTGTTTAACGTGTTCTGTGAATTTTTCATAAATAATGGACTATTCCGTTTTGATCGCGGGGAAAGACGGAAAACACATATCAGAGACGCTATTTCGTTTCCCTGAGAAAAGAAATAAAAAGAAAGAAAGAAAGAAAGAAGATCAAGTTAGAACTGTTTAACGTCTTCTATCAGTATTTCATAAATAATGGACTATTCTATTTTGATTGCGGGGAAAGACGGAAAAGACATATCAGAGACGCTAATTGGTTTCAGTGAGAAATAAAGGAAAGTAGAAGTATTTAACGTCTGTTTCACTAAAATGGATAAAGTCGTCCATTTAAAAAGTTTCATTTGTACCCCCTTACTTCTTAAAATAACAACCAGCATTCATATTTATGATTGTTATTCCCATATTAACAAAAACATAGTATTAGGGACAGACTGTTACGTGATATCTGTTCTCCTGTATGGCAGTGAATTCTGAACAATCTCCTCAAAGCTGAAGAGAAAACGGGTGGTAACAGAGAGGTCGTTCTACAGGGGGATGCTAAGAATACATAGAAAAGAGTTCTTAACTGCTATGTAATATCAATCTTTCTACATGGCAGTGAATACTGGATAGATGAAGAGGAGATTTGAGGCTACAGAGATGTGGTTCTATAGAAGGATGCTGAGAATACAAAGAAAAGAGTGCTTAACTGCTATGTAATATCAATCCTCCTATATGGCAGTGAATGCTGGACAATCTCCTCACAGATGAAGAGGAGACTTGAGGCTACAGAGATGTGGTTCTATAGAAGGATGCTGAGAATACAAAGAAAAGAGTGCTTAACTGCTATGTAATATCAATCCTCCTATATGGCAGTGAATGCTGGACAATCTCCTCACAGATGAAGAGGAGACTTGAGGCTACAGAGATGTGGTTCTATAGAAGGATGCTGAGAATACAAAGAAAAGAGTGCTTAACTGCTATGTAATATCAATCCTCCTATATGGCAGTGAATGCTGGACAATCTCCTCACAGATGAAGAGCAGACTTGAGGTTACAGAGATGTGGTTCTATAGAAGGATGCTGAGAATACAAAGAAAAGAGTGCTTAACTGCTATGTAATATCAATCCTCCTATATGGCAGTGAATGCTGGACAATCTCCTCACAGATGAAGAGGAGACTTGAGGCTACAGAGATGTGGTTCTATAGAAGGATGCTGAGAATACAAAGAAAAGAGTGCTTAACTGCTATGTAATATCAATCCTCCTATATGGCAGTGAATGCTGGACAATCTCCTCACAGATGAAGAGCAGACTTGAGGTTACAGAGATGTGGTTCTATAGAAGGATGCTGAGAATACATAGAAAAGAGTGCTTAACTGCTATGTAATATCAATCCTCCTATATGGCAGTGAATGCTGGACAATCTCCTCACAGATGAAGAGGAGACTTGAGGCTACAGAGATGTGGTTCTATAGAAGGATGCTGAGAATACAAAGAAAAGAGTGCTTAACTGCTATGTAATATCAATCCTCCTATATGGCAGTGAATGCTGGACAATCTCCTCACAGATGAAGAGGAGACTTGAGGCTACAGAGATGTGGTTCTATAGAAGGATGCTGAGAATACAAAGAAAAAGAGTGCTTAACTGCTATGTAATATCAATCCTCCTATATGGCAGTGAATGCTGGACAATCTCCCCACAGATGAAGAGGAGACTTGAGGCTACAGAGATGTGGTTCTATAGAAGGATGCTGAGAATACAAAGAAAAGAGTGCTTAACTGCTATGTAATATCAATCCTCCTATATGGCAGTGAATGCTGGACAATCTCCTCACAGATGAAGAGCAGACTTGAGATTACAGAGATGTGGTTCTATAGAAGGAAGCTGAGAATACAAAGAAAAGAGTGCTTAACTGCTATGTAATATCAATCCTCCTATATGGCAGTGAATGCTGGACAATCTCCTCACAGATGAAGAGGAGACTTGAGGCTACAGAGATGTGGTTCTATAGAAGGATTCTGAGAATACAAAGAAAAGAGTGCTTAACTGCTATGTAATATCAATCCTCCTATATGGCAGTGAATGCTGGACAATCTCTCACAGATGAAGAGGAGACTTTAGGCTACAGAGATGTGGTTCTATAGAAGGATGCTGAGAATACAAAGAAAAGAGTGCTTAACTGCTATGTAATATCAATCCTCCTATATGGCAGTGAATGCTGGACAATCTCCTCACAGATGAAGAGCAGACTTGAGGTTACAGAGATGTGGTTCTATAGAAGGATGCTGAGAATACAAAGAAAAGAGTGCTTAACTGCTATGTAATATCAATCCTCCTATATGGCAGTGTATGCTGGACAATCTCCTCACAGATGAAGAGCAGACTTGAGGCTACAGAGATGTGGTTCTATAGAAGGATGCTGAGAATAAAAAAAAAGAGTGCTTAACTGCTATGTAATATCAATCCTCCTATATGGCAGTGAATGCTGGACAATCTCCTCACAGATGAAGAGGAGACTTGTGGCTACAGAGATGTGGTTCTATAGAAAGATGCTGAGGATATCAAAGACTGAACATGTGAGCTACGATGAAGTTTTAGAGAAAATGAAAACAAAAGGGAAACTTATACTTAACATCAGAACTATTGATGTCTCTGCGACACATAATGAGGAGGGAGGGCTTGGAAAATCTGATACTCACAGGGCAGATTGACGATAAGGGGAACAATAGAAAACCGCGCATGACATACTTAGTAATTGCTTGAGTAATTGGATGACGGAAAAGAGTTTCTGGAGAAATAAAAAAAGGCAAAATTTATTTAAGAGCTGCAAGGTACAGGAAGTTGTGGAGATCCACGATCGCCTACATTCTGAGGAGATGCGGTACATAAAGAAGATGAAGTTTTGGATTATTTTGTTAAAGTCGTTAAGCTCAAATATTTAACGATGCGATAGGGGAAATTTTTTGTCGGAGAGCTCGCCATTCAATCATTAACTTAAGAATTAAGATTCATCAGACAATCCAAATAGGATAAATTTTCACAGATATTTCTAATTTCAGAATAACATATTCAAGCTAAATAGATATCTTTCTCACCTCTAGAAAATCATCATGAAAGGAAATTTAATATTTGGTATTTAGGCTCCAAAAATATTTTCGTAAACAGTTCCTGTAAAAAATGCCCAAATATAAGAATTCTAAAATCATTTAGGAAGCCACATAATAACGATTAAAAGAAACTTTCTTATTTGATTAAATTAGTTATTAGCCCAAGCCAGTAACAAAGCACTCTAACAAACAGAGATGAGCCAGTTGGCTTTACAACTTAGGCAGCCAACTCCTTGGCATCTGGACCCCCAGAAAGCTGAATATGATACAAATGACTCAACCTTTTCACGAACAACCGATCCAGTGTGTGTTGTACATGTGATATGTAAATATAGTTTATTCTAACTTGTCTTCACCTCTGAATTGTACTTTCCCCGACGCCAAATTTTAACTAAGTTTTATCCAACCAGACTTCCCCAATATGGTATAGATTGCTGAAAAAAAGCAAATGCTTTCTTTCGAGAAGTGTGGGTGTCGTGAGTAATCTTATAAAAATGTCAGCTTTCTTTTTTTTCTTTTTGTTTTCGTTCTTAATTAATTTTATGGCTTGTTTTGACTGTGTGACGAGAACAATTTTCAAGTACATTTAATTTATGGCAATTGTTTACTTAGTCTGACACAAGGTCAAGAATATATAGCCAGATTCAAACCGTAAGATAAGTGTTACTGAAGTGTATCAAATGATAACTAGAAATTGGAGACGTCAAAAAGAAGCAAGTGTAAATTTTTAAATATCTGCGGGGTGTTATTTTTTCTGCCACTGGGATGGCGAAAGATGTCTTCCAAAAGCTAAGCAAAGTATTAAGAAACAGGAAATATTCGTTTAAAAAAAAAAAAACTTATAATAAAACTATGTATTAGATCATGGTAAAAATTTGTGTCCGATTAGAAAATTAAAAACAAAATTTTACATTTTTTTTTTTTTTTTTTTTTTTTTTTTTAAGCATTTCACCCCAAGCAAGGCGGGAAGCCACTAGGACGCAAGGGGTTACAGAAAATTTAGAGCAAGATCAGATAGGAGTGATAGAAGAAAGGATGAGGGTAGTGGATAGATCAAGGCAACTGGAGATGTCGATTGACATTACACTTGAATAGCTGGAGATTATAGCTCACAGGGAAACAGGAGAAGGGAAGGGAGTTCCACAGGCGAGAGGTGCGAGGCATGAAGCTATTAGAGTAGAAGAGACGGCTACATTTAGGGGTTTCGACAGTGAAGGGGTGAGAGCGGGATTCCAGCCTCGTAGGGCGCTGGAACTCATGACGTCTGGGAACCAGCGAATGCAGCTCCTCAGAGCAATTTCCATGAAAGTATTTGTAGAACAGACAGAGGGAGGCGACGGCGCGTCTGTGAAAAGTGACTGTAGACGAGACGCCAGGGCAGGGCCAACCACATTGCATATCCGCCTCTGGAGCCTATCAAGAACCCCGAGGCAAACAGAAGGGGCACCAGACCATATATGGCAGCAATACTCCATGCAAGGGCGAATTGTGGATTTGTAGATCTGGAGGATCGACTCCGGGGAGAAAAACTTCCTGGCGCGGCTTTCCTTGCGGTGGACGAAGCAACTGACAATGTATTTATTCCATCTCAGGTCAGCAGTCAACGTGAGACCGAGAAGCCGCAGAGAGTTGCATGGTTCGGACTAGTGCCCTAATCTTTATTGTTATATTCACGACGTTTCGGCCGTTGTACGCTCCGGCCTTCGTCAGGTCATATACGTTGGAATTTCGTCCACCAAGAACACATAGGTCAGTAGATAAAACGTTAGTAGAAGTAATCCTTTGACTTGATCCAAAGAGTTTTGCGTCCAATATCTGGCCACAGCAGAGGTGAACAAAAACATGGAGAGTTTAGCTGATAAAAGAACAATAACTGAAAGTGAGATATCCAGAAAAGGCACGGCATGTGGAAATAGAACAATCTACCCCGATGGGCGAAATAAAGGGTTCGATTCGAAATTCCAACCGAAACGTTGTGAATATGACAACAAAGATGAGGATAATACTCCGAACAATGTAAATAGTGTAAATGGTTACAATACTTTATCTCAGACATATAGACAGATCCTGAAGAAGACCGAAGCGTACAACGGCCGAAACGTCGTGAATATAACAATAAAGGTGAGGATAACAATCCGAATAAATTAAATTAAATAGTGTAAATAGTTACAATACCTCATCTCAGAAATATAGTCAGATCCTGAAGAAGGTCGGAGCGTACATCGGTCGAAACGTCGTGTATATGACAATAAAGATGAGGACAACAGTCCGAACAAATTAAATAGTGTAGTTACAATACCTCATCTCAGAAACAGAGATCCTGAAGATGGTCGGAGCGTACATCGGTCGAAACGTCGTGTATATGACAATAAAGATGAGGACAACAGCAATATATGACAATGTAAGTAGTATAAATAGTTACAATATTTCATCTCAGAAATATAGACAAAAATTTGGCATACTCACAAAAAGCAAGTATGTATTTGTCGAGTACATAGTCATTATTGTTTTTAACAACTGTCACCCATCGTTCTACAAGCTTGTTGATGCCATTTTCGCAGAAACTTGTTGGAGGAATGTTGTCAGGTAGCTTTTAACTGATTTTAGTTTTGATTGGGTTAAATCTTTTGTCATGAAAATTGTTCTGTAGAGATTGGAACAAATGAAAATCCGTAGAAGCCAAGTCAGGGGAATATGATGGGTGTTCTGGAAGGTCGGCTTTGCAACATGTGGTCTTGCGTTGTCGCAGTGGAAAATGACACCTTTTCGATTTGCCAAAATCGGGTGTTTTTCTTGAATAGTCGCACCGAGATTGGTGTGTTGGTCACAATACTTATTTGCAGTTATTGTTTTGCTGGCCAGTAAGAGCCTCAAAGTGTATTATTCCTCTGTAATAGGACCAAACAGACAGCAACCTCTTCATTACATACAAGTCCGATTTAACCCCGGGTTCTGCGCATTCACAAGCTTGTTTTCAGCTCCGTTTGCGTCGAATGTTATCAAAAATGATCCATTTTTCATCACCTGTGGCAATTCTGTATAAGAACGGTTTCTTTTCTTGGCGTAACAGCAAAGAAAACGCCGCAGAAACACAATAGAATTTGTTCTGTTCTGTGAGAGGATCTGGTACCAACTTGTCGAATTTGGAAACGAGGTCAAGTCTCTTAAAATGACGAAATGTAGTTGAGATATCGATTCACAAACTCTTAGCAATCTCTTCCGTCGGAATCTTTGCTTTATTCTCCACTATAGCGAATAGAGCGTCTTCATCAACGTCGGAAGGTCGCCCGGAGAATGGTTTATCGTTTAGGTTACCCCCCACCCCCCGACGAAATCTGCCCAAACACTTTTTGCTCGTCTGAAAAGCTGGAGCACGATCGAAATATATCTTCAAGGTCTGTATTGCCACATACATTCTTGTGTTTTAGTGGTGGAAAATGACATATTTTCGATTTGCCAAAATCAGGCGTCTTTCTTGAATACCCGCATTGAGTTTGGTGAGTTGGTCACAGTACTTCTTTGCGGTCATTTTTCCCCGGCTGGAAGAAGCTCAATGTGAATTATCCCTCAGCAATTTCACCAAACGGACAGAATCATCTTCATTGCATACTAGCCCGATTTAACCCCGGGTTCTGCGCATTCAGAAGCTTCTTTCCAGCTCCGTTTGCTTCGAACGTTATCATAAACGATCCATTTTTTTATCACCTGGGACAATTCTGTCCAATTCTGTTTCTTTTTATGCCATAACAGCAAAGAAATCGTAGCAGAAACACGATCGAGCTTGTTCTGTTCATTCAGAGAATGTGGAACCAACGTGTAGAATTTAAAAACGAACCAAATTTCTTCAAATAGCGAAAGACAGTTGAGATATCGATTTTAAAACTAGCAGTCTTTTCCGTCGGGATCTTCGGTTTATTCAGCACAACGGCAAGCAGAGTGTCTTCATAGACGTCGGGAGGTTAGTTCTAAATGAACATATGCAGCATCCACCAGAATGAGAACTCAGTATATTCTGCTTTTTTTCATTCTTCAGTAGACCTCGATTTAGTACATATATAGAACGCAGGGAGAGGTGGATTCATGCCTTTCGTAATGGTATTAATGCTACGTGAACAGACACAGTCCCAGATGTCGTACTCTTTTCGACGATTCAGTTTTTCTTTAATGTAGGCCTGTGCCAATATCGCTCACTGCTGCTAAACTCTCACCCCCACTCCAAGAGAGATCACTAAGTCTGTGACTTAATGCAGTTTTTCGCTGAAGAAGTTGACAGAAAACGAGTGATAATAATTGCTACTTAAGAGATTTAGACAATCAAAAAGGACAGCATTTCCATACGGTCCAACTCCATTATGTCTCGTATTTCTTTCATCTTAAATTTAAATATTTCATACTCGTTTTATGATTAAAATACCAAAACCTTGAATATCCTGAGTCATAAATAATTTCTGTTTTTGTTCTTCAACTTTAGTTTGCAAAAAGTACATTTTATTCAATATATTCACCATTACTTGCAATGACATTCTTTTACAATTAAAAAGCCCAAGAGCCACTCAAGATGGAGGATTACCGAATGAGATTATAAGTGGGGAGTAAGAGATTATTATAAGGACGAATAGGATAGATTATCGTTTGACCCTGGATCTAAAGAGACCAAGAAGCTTTCTCCCGGGAGTGTGTTCCACTACGTAACAACTCTGGACCAGAAGCTGCCTGAGGGGAAATTACCGTAATCCCCCATGTAAAATACGCTTTCATCCATAATACGCACCCCTAAAATTGTGCTGAAAGTGTGAGAAAATGCTTCTACTCACGCATAATACGCACCCCTTGTTTGGTAATGAAACCCTACAAATTGTACCTCTCTAATTTCATTACAGCCAGCGTCTCTTAATCTTATTTAAAAAATGGTTTTAAACATAGAATAATATTATTCTGATTTGGTTTTATGATAATTCTTTTTCATTTTACATTTTTATGTATTATTAGGTATATATGACTGTATTTGACATACTTATGGGGTTGCAATCGCCGAATGTTAGTGTCAAATTGTCATATATTTGTGTTGAGTAGTCATTTTGCAATTGAAGTCGACCTATGAAACGGCAATTTTTAAAAGATTTTTTGTAGCTTTGTATATTTTGCTTATTATTTTTTTAGAAAAAAATGCGTATTATATACGGGGGAAAAACGGTACTCCTCACCAGAGGAACACTGTGAACATGTGACATAGGGTTCTAGCTGTGAAGGTCTTAGCTGGTGGACTAACGAGCGTAACTCATTCGAACATCTGTCATAGTAAATTAGCGACAGAGTAGTGACAAGCTAACAACATTTCGTCTGTGTGATATAACAAGACAGCGCAAAGACTTTTGATCTCTAACGAGGCTGGACAGGGACAATTGGACAGCGCCCGCTAAGATAGACGAGCGATACTCTGATCTCAGTCAGATCTGATTACAGTAAAAATAGAGCCATACGATCGGAAGTTAAGTGTTTTCTGCAGCGATACAGTGAACCTACCATTCTCTCAGCATCTATCGGTTGCTTTTCTGGTTGACTGATTCGTATTCTACGTCTTATAATCCATTTACAGGTTACTTAAAGCCAGAAAATATTTTTAAATTGTAAGATATATTTTAAGATAATAATAGTATTAGTGATACAAGTCTTACTAATTAACCCATAGCTGGGGGGGAGAAGAGTTTGATCCATAGCGTTCCTAAGTGTATATGCGCGTAAATAATTATAACGAACACAACGGGAATTGGAACACGGCACTGCGATTAACAATTACGAACCATAATCCATTACATCCAAACTTACAGAACCTGGTACTCCCAAGAGGTCACCCATTTAGGTACTGACCAGACTCAACATTACTTAACATCACTGATCGTGCGAGGACCGTTGTATTCAATGTTCTATGAACATAAGCCCATTACACCACCCACACACCGAAGCTTGATGCACCTGGTTTTCCCAAGCATTCGTCCAAGCATACAGCACGTGGTATTCCCAAGCGGTCATCCATTTAGGTACTGACCAGACTAGACGTTGCTTAACTTCACTGATTGTACGGGAACATTTGTGTTCAACGTGCTATAAATATAACGCCATTACACCACCCAGACACACAAGCTTGCAGCACATGGTATTGTAAATCGGTCATCCATTTTAGGTACTGACCAGAGTCGACGTGGCTTAACAGCACTGAACGTACGAGAACCGTGGTGTCCAACGTGCTATGGACATAAGCAATTACACCACCCGCACGCCCAAGCATACAGAACCTGGTATTCCCAAGCGGTCATCCATTTAAATACTGACCAGACTCGACATTGCATAACAGCACTGATCGTAGGAGTACCGTTGTGTTCAACGTTCTATGAACATAAGGTCATTACACCACCCGCACGCCCAAGCTTACATCACCTGGTATTGCCAAGCGGTCATCCATTTAGATACTGACCAGAGTTGACGTTGTTCAACTTCAGTGATCGTACGGGAACCTTTGTGTTCAACGTGCTATGAACAAAAGCACAGTACAGCACCTGCACGCCCAAGCATACAGCAACTGGTATTCTCAAGCTGTCATCCATTTAGCTACTGACCAGACAAGATGTTGCTTAATATCACTGATCGTACGGGAAGCTTTGTATTCTACGAGCTATGAACAAAAGCCCAGTACACCACCCGCACGCCCAAGCATAAAACACCTGGTATTCCTCAGCGGTCATCCATTTAGGTACTGACTAGACTCGACGTTGCTTAACGTCTATGACTAGATCATTTGATCGTATAAAGCGTATCTTAACGTCAACACCTGGTATCCTAAGTCATCCATTTAACTGACCGTTGTATTTAACGTCACTGATCGTTCGAAAACCGTTGTGTTCAACGTGCTATGGACATAAGCCCATTACTCCACCCACACACCCAAGCTTACATCACCTAGGTACTGACTAGACTCGACGTTTCCAAACTTCGGTGATCTTACGGGAACAAGTGGTCCAACGCGATGTGACCTTAAGCCCTTCTAGTTGCGATGCCACTAATATACGCTTTCTTCTCAATGGAAGTGGGTGAGCTAGACCTATGCGTTCGAGGCAAGGATCTTCTTTGAACGTATGACCACTCTTCAGGTTTGATACCTATGTTGCCGGTGATATATTCGCCCGTAAACAGATACTGAATGACGGAAGATAACAACAAAGAAGTCGAAAACTTGAGTATATATATATATATATATATATATATATATATATATAAGCAAATGTAAATGGATATAGATCCGACAGAATGAAGAAAAATTTGGAAAAAACAACCAAAAATCCTTAAATGCAATTATGTTGTTTAAAATGAATGAAATGTCGACGTCTGACGTTTCGGTTTAATAAACCTTCTTCAGGACAATATTCATTAAAATACAATTCAGTTCAATTTGACAAAGACGATGGACATAAAACAACCGAAACGTCAGACGTCGACATTTCATTCATTTTAAACAACATAATTGCATTTAAGGATTTTTGTTTGTTTTTTTTCAAATTTTTCTTCATATATATATATATATATATATATATATATATATATATATATATATATATATATTGTCAAGTTTATTTTCATTAAAAAATACATCAACAAAAATAAGGTTACAACGTACTAGTCAAAAGATATCTCTGCATATTCATGTAAACGACGAAAAGAGCGTTGCCCTGAAAAGGTCGGTTTTTGTAGTCGATAACTATTTCACTGTCTTCCACTTTTATTTGGGACATATATGGTATACAGGGAGAAATGTATTCGTGCCTTTCTCAAAAGTGTTAGTGCTGCATAAATATAAGCAGCATAGGGCAGGATTCGAACTCATCACTCATTCTCTTTTTCATGTTGATTACTATTTCACTAATTTTCACCTTCATTAAGTTTTTGCTTCCATTTTCCTTAAGACTTCTTCGTTGTTCACGCCTTCCGTTCAGTGATATTCTCAGCATCCTTCTGTAGAGCCACATTTCTATTACCTCAATGATGATAACTAGCTGACAATATAGTACTGTGCTTGAATTAGTAAAATCGAGTTAAGAAAGAGGAAAGGTCATCAGAACAATGATGAATGTATTTATAGAAAAGGCACAGGGGAGCCACGTTATGGCGGTGGGTAAATGGATGAAGCTGATATGTCAGGTCAGGACCGATAATATTGCAGATTCTTCCTTTTCTATGTGCTGTGTTCTAAAACACACCGTTCCGCCATCCATTTGCACAAGCACTGTCCTGTTTGCTTTCATTATATCTTGTGAGTGTCAAATTCTCCAAGCCCTCTTTCCTCATTATATGTCCAATAAATGTCAGCTGTCTCTTTCTGACTCTCGGTATAAGTGTCTTTTTTGTTCCCATTTTCCTTATGACTTCTTTGATTATGAGCTCCGTCCAATGGTATTCTCAGCATCCTTCTGTAGAACCACATTTCTGTTGCCTCCCGTCTTTTCATCTGTGAGGAAATTGTCGAGCATTTACTGCCGTATAGGAAGGATTGATAGTGTCGCAGATCTTGGTAAAAGCTCCGCGTAAATTTGAAGGTTCGACCCAGTCAGAAATAACTTCGGGTTGAGTAACTAAGTCCGCTCAGACTGTCTCCGATCGAAAGTAGTCCCAAGTATCTAGTTGTGATTCTCACGTCGTCTTTGCTGCTTCATCCTTCAAACTTAAAAGTACCCTTTCCGACTTCCGGCTATGATGCTACCACTACTCCCGCTCATGAACAGATACACATCACGTCAGGCCCTAGAGGACATGTCCAGCTGGTTACGGCCACACTACTGTTAAACAAATCTGTTTCTGAAAGGGATATTAACCGTCGGCCATCTTAATTCACTAAGACAATGGTTCTCGATTTTTTTTTGCTTAATGCTTCCTTTTCATAAAAATCAGAATGTCATTCCCCCGACTCTTCAAAGATTGTCCGACTCAAAAGTTTGAGAAAAGTTCAGTGTATTTAAACCAATTTTATTCTCATGAACAGATACACATCACGTCAGACCCTAGAGGACATATCCAGCTGGTTAAGGCCACGCCATTGTTAAGCCAATCCGTTGTTCTGTAAGGGATATTGACCGTCGGCCATTTTAATTCACTAAGACAATGGTTCTCAAATTTTTTTTGCCCAATGCTTCCTTTTCATCAAAAATCAGAATGTCATTCCCCCACCAAGATTTCAAGATTGTTCGACTCAAAATGTGCATTCCAAATGATATGCATATATTATTGAAAATCTCCATTCTTTTCAAGATTAGTACATAGACATTTACAGGGATTATTTTTATAGAGGAGTTTTACAAATTTAATAGCAATAGGAATTTTTTACGGATTTTTAAACTTAAATACATGTACAGTAATTTGTTTTAATTCATAACTAATTATTAAATAAATAAACTGAAGCAGACTTCAATAAACAACAAAATTCAATAAACTCCAAACATACTGGAATACAAATAAACAAAAAGTTCAAGAAAAGATCAGGGTGAATCGATACTGAATATAAAATTCGTATTTCTCAAGAACGATTCTGATGAAGTATGATTTTGTACCATTTACAAATACAGTCTGAAATAGCCATGCTGGCGGGCATTTTTCAAATCAAATCAAATCAGTGTGCCAATTTCAAATAAACTTTCCTCCTGGAAATTTTTTTATAAAAAGTTAATAAACACTGAACAGAATAATCGTTATCTATCTTTATTTCTCGAGGGCGATTCTCATGAAGTACTTACTTTGTACCATTTACAAGTGCCGTCTAAAATAGAAAGGCCGGTGAGAAATTTTTCAAACAGACGTAAGAGTGCATGTTTTCGAACGCAGGATAACTTCTAAAACTAAATAATATAATTTTAAATGCTTTCAATCTTGTTTGCCCAATGACCCCGTTTCATCACATGTCAGAATGCCCCCCACCCGCCAAAAAAAAAAAATTTCCAAGATTGTCCGAGTCAAAAGGGGCATTCTAAATAAAGTGCATATATTATTGAAAATTTTCATTATTTTCCAGATTAGTACAGTATTAGGGAATATTTTTATAGGAGAGTTTTACAAATTTAATTAAATAGGAATTTTTTTATGGATTTTTAAACTTAAATACATGTACAGTAATTTGTTTTAATTCATAACTAATTATTAAATAAACTGAAGCATACTTCACTAAATAACAAAGTTCAATGCCAGAGTACTGTAATTCAATAAACAAAATTCAGTAAATAAAAAACAAGAAAAAATCCACCACCCCCAAATCACTCCCCTGGACTAGATGATAACAAACCTGATATATTAACAGCCTATCTTTATCTGATACTTTGACACCTTAACACTGCTTGTATCATATAGCTCAACATATGTCATAAAAATTCACTTCTTTTATTATCAAAATGATTTCAACTGTGAACATAAATTTTATGGTTAAAATACTGATAATTTGAAAACTATTGTTTTTTACATTTAAAATGATGTCAAATGCTTAACCATTATTAGAAAACAGCACTGGTGAATAAGGTTGCTCCTCGGTTTTGCAAATTCCTCAGTAGGCCAAGCACAGAATTGAATATGGAAGTCATTGACAAAGAAAGAATAGAGATTAGGTTTATGGCTTGAAAATGATGTCCAGCTCAAAAGGTGCATTCAAAATAATATGCATATATTATTGAAAATCTTCATTCTTTTCATCATTAGTACATAGACATTTACAGAAGATTATTTTTATAGAAGAGTTTTACAAATAGCAATAGGAATTTTTTACGGATTTTTAAACTTGAATACAGGTACAGTTATTTTTTTTTAATTCATAACTAATTATTAAATAAATAAACTGAAACAGACTTCAATAAACAACAAAGTTCAATAGAATGGCAGGTTATTTTTACCGATTTTATTCTGATGAAAATTACAATCAATGTGTTTGTTTGTTTTTTTGTTTTGTTTTGTTTTTTCGCCAATTCTGGGTTACATGGAGGAATGTTTGAAAGGGCCCAACACAGATTTACATCCTTGAGTATTATACGACCCCGTATTACAGCCATCCGTACGTTAATCTTTTTTTTCTGCCTATCTCGTTGTTACGTTTTTATTTGCAACTAAATATAAAATTATGGCCTACAAGGATATCTCGGCACAAATGGCTTTATGAGATTTTCCACTGAGCATTTCTGTAAAAAATTATCATCATCATTATTATTATTTTTATTTTCTTTGATTTCTGGCGTTTACACATTTCTTTCCGGGTCCCGCCCAGGGACCTAAGGTTAGAAATGGCGTCATGACACTTTCCACTGACAAAAAAAAAAAAAAAAAAATTACATAGATAAAGCCCTTCGTAAGGTGTGGGCTGTACTTGTCAGAACAATTTTCTGTATCTCCTTGAGGCATGGACTTCCAGGTATCCCTTCAATTAGTCTACTGGAATCTTTTCCAACCAGTCCTAGGGCTCCAACTACAACAGGGATTGTTGATGTTCCCATATGCCACATTTTCGCGATTTCTATTTCAAGGTCCTTGTACTTTGACAACTTTTTGAATATCTTCAAAGATACATTGCAGTCGGCAGGGACTGCCATATCAATAAGGAGGCACCGTTTTTGTTTATGGTCTTTAATAACAATATCTGGGCGGTTGGCCTTGATTGTTCTGTCAGTGTGAATTGTGTAGTCCCATAGAATTGTAACAAGTCCTATCTCCGTAACCGGGTCTGGGTGGTGTTCATACCAGTTTCTTTCAGTTTTCTTCCCGTAGAAGTTGCAGATTTTCCAGTGCAGATATTGGCCCACTCTGTCATGTCGGGTTTTATATTCAGTGGGTGCCAACACCGTACAACCTGCTACAAGATGATCAATCGTTTCTGGATATTTATCACAGAATCTGCATTTTGGACTGACACAATATTTTAGTATATATTATTATTATTACTAAAAACATTATTATTATTACTATTAAAAAATATTATTATTTCCTTTGATTTTGTTGTATACACATTTTCTTCCGGGACCCAACCAGAGACCTAAGGTAATAAATGGCTTCATGACATTTTGCACTGGTCATTTTTGTAAAAAAAAAAAAACTCAGATCACAGACATTTTACATAAACGAAGCCCTTCGTAATTTGAGAGCTGTACTTGTAAGTACAATTTTTTGTATTTCTTTAAGGCATGGGCTTCCAGGAATCCTTTCAATGAGTCTATCGGAACCTTTTCCAGTCAATCTGAGGGCTCCAACTACAAATGGAAATATTGATGCCCTCATGTTCCACATTTTTTGAGATTTCCACTTCCAGATCCTTGTATTTTGAAGATCTTGCAATCTGCAGGAACTGCCATGTCAAAGCACATTTTGTTCTTGTATTCTTTGATCACATTATTATTATTATTATTATTATTATTATTTACAGATCTCAATATACCGATGAGGGCATCCAATCTCATAAGGGTATACCAGTCACATGCATCACAGCCAAATGTGATGGGTTTTCATAAAGGCATTGCATAACTTTGCATGTGGAGCCCAGTTAGAAATAATTTCATGTCGGGTTACCCAGTCTGCTTAGACGATCCCTGATTGAGAATGTTAACAAGTATTTAAATGTGACTTCCTAGACCCCTTGCTAACCTCATCCTTTAAAATTAAAAAAAATATATTTTGATACACGGCCATGATACTTACCCCCTTATTCCTGCTAATGAACAGATATGCACAGTACGTCAAACCCGGGGAGGCCGGTTAGGTAACTAAATCTGTGGAGCTGAAGAGGATATTTATTGCAGTGATTTACTAAGCGAAGCTTAGGTATGGCAGAAGGCCGAAAGTAAGAAGCACCTAGTGAGGATCGAACTCACTACTCAAAGGATATTTACTGTAACCCATAAAATTTCAAAGTAGTCCTTTCTGGTAATCATATTTAATGTCACTCATCTTAATACCCTTCCAAAAGGTATGTACATGACAACGCTTCTAATCATTTGAGAAGCAGGAAAAAAAAACTGTAAATTTCTATTTTAACACCCGCTCTAAATATTCCTTAAAATTTTCAAAAATCGTCATAATTCCGTGCAAATGTACATGCTGAACTCGAATTAACAATTAAATTATGAAGAAACCTACCGTTTTGGAGTTATCGACAAGAAAAAATCGAACTTCTTGTTGGTCATTCGTCCCCATTACTGCCATAATGTTTATTAATACGATGTGGGGTACCTACGCTGGTTTAATTAGAATTTGTGGCCTCTTTACTTCTTTTACAGCTATATCGCTTTTTGAAATCACTACGCATTATCGTAATTTTTTTTCCTTTTGATAAGTGTAGGCTTATTTGTAACAGGAAACTTTAAACAAAAACAAATCAAATAATACAATAAAAACTTTTAGAATAGCAATGACAAATTAAAAGAACAAATTAAATAATGAAAATAAAGCATTTTTTTTATTTTAAAATTGAAAAATAAAACAAAAATTAGTGCACAAACTTGGTAAAGTAGAAGGGTTGATTGTATTATATTTTTTTTAATTTGTCCCCTTTCTTACACAGAAAGAAAACCCTACCGTAACCTTAACACCTAACCCTAAAATTAATCTGTGTAGAAAAGGGGACAAATTAAAAAAAAAAAAAACATTATATAATACAATACCGATCGGACCCTGAGCTATTACCAGTCACGATGAATAGATGTCTCCTTAGGGAAGCCCCGTGCCTTGAGCCATGTGAGTGAAATTGGGTAGACGAAACCCTTGAGGCCGTCGATAGCTGTGCTAGCACGAAGTCACAAGCCATCGTGGTCGAGCGTGCTGGCCTTGTTCAAATTGTTGATCACGCCCAGAAACTCTAAGGTCTGCTCAGCATAGTTGCAGTATAAACCACAGGTGGGCTCTGTGGGTGTTGAATAAACACAAGATGCGCCTGAGCTAGCGTCTGCAATAGGGATTGGCTAGCCACCCCACTGTCCTCGACTACAAGTGGCCGGCTATACAATCTTAACCTAGAGTTAACTGTCATCTTCCCCATATATCCGTATGAACTGTAACTCTTACTTTATAACTCCGCCTCTAGGGGCCTTGAATCTCATTGTAAAAAAAAAAAAGGTTATTGGTATTGAAATTGAATCAAATTATTCCTCGTTTTACTAAAACTCTTTAAATAATCCCTAACCCTTATTATTCTGTGAGTCACTTCTTTCGACACCCAAATTTTCCTAAAAGACACCACCCTAATACTCTCCTTCACCCACCCTAACACATCACCCACACAGTTCTCTCATGTCACAGGTGTATGCTTACAACCCAATATCTATTTATGTATCAGTCACATATTACTCATTGACAGTGTCAAATGATGGAACCCCTCTATATTTTCAGGTACTGCTTAAAATAGCTGTTAGCCTCTGTTCAGGATGTGTGGGTGGTGTAACAGTTACCGGCAAGGAAAATGGAATCAACGAGCCGGGTTCAAATTTCAGCCTGCTTGAGAAAGGCATGTAGTCATCTCTTTTCCAACCGCCATATTAAATAACAAGGTAGTGTAGGCTATCTAGACTTGGGTAACAATCAGTCTAAGAGAAGCACTACACTGAATTCAAAACAGTGGCGAAACCATTCTACTATTTCCCCCATGGAGCTATCGACATTCACAGTAACAAAGAAAAGAAAGATGTGGAGAACCATGGTCCCTAAAATCCTGAATTGATATGACAATAAAAATGTCCTCACTAAGCAAGTACATTTATTCCAAATAGCAAATTCTTGCTATTAATCTCAACATTTTAGTTTATCGTCATTGTTGTTGTTTTGATCACTTAATTTGACCATTATTAAATTTCTAGTTGATTTCCTCACAGATTTTTCCACCTGAAGAAGGGTGTAGAATGAATTGTCTGAAACGTTGTCGTAACGTTTAATATTTCTGCTACATATGGTCTGGGACTCCTGCTATATATTTAGAGATTCTTGATAAAAGCCAAAGAAAAATCTGCAATGATATTAGTCCGGATCTGGCATCTCAGCTTCAGTCATTTTTCCCCACCGCCATTACGTAGCTTCCCTGTAATATTTGTATATATACTTTCATGCTAATTGTTCTGATGAACTTTCCTCTATGGTACCTAGACATTGTGAATTTAAGCGCAGTACTAGATTGGCGGCGAGGTCTCATCATTTTACAGCTGAAATGGCAAGATGTAACCGAGAGTTCTATGCTAAAAGTTTCTTCTCTCGCACTTCTCGCTTGTGGGAATCTCTCCCGACTTCTTACTTCCCAGACAACGTTGATCTTCAAAATTTTAAATGCAATGTCAATCGTTATCTTGTCTTCTTAATTCTTATTCTCTTATTGTCCTCTCTTCTTTTTTCTTTTTTTTCTCATATTCTCTAACACTCATTAACGCCCCCACCCTTGCGTCTTAGTGGCTTTATTGCCTTGCTTGGTATGAAATAAGTTCAATTGTCTGAAAACTCTTGGAACTTCCGTTTGACGTTCTGAGTTGTTATTTACATCCGCACAATTTTCCTCGTCTTTGTTATTATTTTTCACGACGTTTCGATCGTTGTATCCTCCGGCCATCTTCAGGGAATTTCGAATTGAACCCTTTATTAAAGCTACAATGGTAGATTATTCTACCCTTTCTTCAGGTGTCTATGGAATACCCCGCTTTATTTTTATTTAGTACTGCACAGTTATTGCTCCCCAATGTTTGCAGTGAGTGTAAAACACTACACTAGCCGAACCAAGGAGCCAAATCACAAATACACTATCATCAAATTCACGAACCGACTCTTTGATCCACAAAGAACAATTTCGTACCTAAAACTTGGGGCCTTAAAGCTAATCTCTAAAGAAACCTTCAGAACATTAAATATATATATTAGGTTGGTGCAAAAATAATGACTTAAGAATGTCGTTTTTTGACATTCAAAAATACGTCAAAAAACGACATTATTACGTCATTATTTTTGCACCGACCTAATACGGTTACGGTCAAATCACGCTGAAACACCGGTTCTCGTACGATCACCGAAGTTAAGCAGCGTAGAGCCAGGTCAGTACTTAGATGGGGGACCGCTTGGGAACACCTGGTACTGTAAGCCCCCAAAGTCCAACCCTTACCTCACAGTCAGTGGGGGGGTGTAAACGGTAGTGTCAGAGCTATGCCGCCTGGAACTTCGTTCCTGGTAGGGCCACCCAAGGCGGAGAGGTCTGACACACACGCCGGCTAACAAGGGCTCGGGTGAAAATCCAAGGAGTGTCTGTATCGGTAACCGGCGGCTTCTGGTCGTTCCTGTCTCTGCGTCTGTGGGAACCCCGCGGCAAGCAAGAACGTTATCCGAGTAGGCCTGGGTACCCTACTTCTGTAATTTATCCCAAGAATCTTCTTCTCACAACAGGAAGAAGCCGGCTCAATCCGCCCAGGGTGAATGCCGCATCAGACAGACAGACCAACCTAATAGTTAATTTCACTGAATTTGAACGTTGAAACACCGGTTCACGTACGATCACTGAAGTTAAGCAACTTCGAGCCTGACAAGTACCTAGATGTGTGACCGTTTCGGAATACCAGGTGCCACGTCCTGGATATGACGATAAAGTACACCCGGCAGCAAGGCCTCTGATCGGGAGATTGGAGGACTTGAGGAACGTGGAACCACCTCTTAATTGCTATTTTTCCCATATCCACCCTGACCCTGGGTAATAGCCCTTGTTAGCATCCTAGCTATTGGCAAAAAATTACCAACAATACAATTTTAAAGCAAAATGACCAGAAATAAATTTTATAGAATTAACAAAAATATATTTTATAGCAACTGGCGTCTCGTCTGCAGTCACTCTCTCACAGACGCGCCATCGCCTCTCTTTGTCTTTTTTACAAATACTTTCATAGTAATTGCTCCGATGATCTGCTTTCACTGGTTCCCAGACTCCATGAATTCAAGCGCCCTACGAGGCTGGCATCCCGCTCCCACCCTTACACTGTAGAAACTTTTAAATGTAGCCGTCTCTTCTACTCCAATAGCTTCATACCTCGCACCTCTCGCCCGTGGAACACCCTTCCCAATTACTGTTTCCCTGAAAGCTATAATCTCCAACTATTCAAATGTAATGTCAATCGACATATCCAGTTACATTGATCTATCCACTATCCCTCTCCTCATCCTTTCTTCTATCACTCCTATCTGCTCTCGCTCCAAATCTTCTGCAACCCCCTGCATCTTAGTGGCTTCACGCCTTGCTCGGGGCGTAATGCTTAAAAAAAAAAAAAAAAAAAAAATGACCAACAATAAATTTTATCTTTACTCGAAGCCATAACATTATGTTCAAAATATTTAGATTTTGGCATTAAATAACTCATAGAAGTTGACAAGCCTATGAACAAAATCAACCAACCAAAATGGAAGGTGCGGTAAGTTTGGATGTGCTGGTGGTGTAATAATTAAAAATTCGGAATTGCTAATCTGAGAGCTGAGTCCCAATTCCAGTCGCGTTCGCTATATTCACTTACACGCAAATAAGCCTTGGAAAAAGTATGAATCCACCTATTCTTCCCCCTAGCTATGGGTTAATTAGTCGTAAATCATTATTATCTCCAAAAACTTCTTACACTCTAAAAATGTTTTCTGGCTTTAAATAACCTGAAAAGGGTTGATAAGCCGTAAATACAAATCAATCCATAAACTGAGTCGTTTAGGCCAAGTGAAATCCACATACGGTCGAAAAGCGTCTTTCTTTTTTCTAAGCTGTATTTATTCGTACGATCACTTCGTATAAAACTTGACACAGGGTCTGGTTTACAGTGGAAGCCCACGCGTACAGAGGGCTAGAAATTGCTCCAGTTTTCTCGGCACTTCTCCTTTAGGGGGACGACTCCAGACGCCAGGTAAGCACTGTAACCACCAGTCGAGCAAGAATTAATGAACGCGTGGACATCCACCCTGGGATTAAACGGATATTAATCATTTTAAAACCCGTAAAGATACGCTTTAGATCATCGGTATTTATGCGTACGCCACCTTGAACAAGGCCGAGGTTAAATTGGATATCCCGCACGTCGCCCGCAACCAGAGGCCAAAAAAAAAAAGCTAAGTCCGCTTTTTCTAAGGCCGAAATATATATTATAGATTATACCGACCCAGTTCTGAAGGACAAAGCCGGCGCTAGGGTCTCGGGCCCCGCTCCTGAAACTTTAATACGGGGTTCCCCTCTCTACTGCATGATGATTTCAAATTTTCCAAACTTGGGGGCCACAAACCCCCTAAGGAAAATTGGGTAGAGGGCAGCTTTTATGAAATTACCAAAAATCAGGGAATTATCCAATTTAAATGAAAATTACAGTACATATTCATTATTTATTTACTTTTATAATGAATAGGATTTTTTTTATTTAAAAAAAGAATCTGAGAAAATGTTTTTTTGTAAAAACTACCAATATTTTCACGAATAAATTTTACTCGAAAATAAATGTTTAATTCGCAAATTCTTACATTTCCATAAAGATTTATCGCTGACGCATCTCTGCTGAAAAAAAAAATTCCAACACAACACAAACGGGATAGTCTTAAAATGTGTTTTTAAAGACAGTATTTCAGTTATCGGGAAAATCTTTCATGTGTTGAAATCTTTAAACATTTTTATTTTTTAAGCTGTCTTTTTTTCGGTTTTATCTTTCTAGAAATGTAAAAAATACGGACTATAAATTTTATTTTAATTACTAACCGTGGATTTCTGTTTAGCGTTACTATTAGTAAAAAAAAAGTCAAACATCCTTCTTAGCGGATGATCTCGGAATAAAAAAATGATTTTACCGAGATATATTACCTTCTTAATTGATTTAAAAGAACTGTTCAAAAAGAAAATTACAATTTTTTAAAAAAAGCGCTACTGAAATTAGCACTTCTGCCCGTATAATAATCCCAGTATAATATATATATATATATATATATATATATATATATATACCAACATTACGAAAACTAGATATATTTTTTTAAAATTTAAATTACGTAACCAGCAGTCTATCATCAGCATCTGAATATGGCGTTGTGAATGAAACTCCGAGTCGTGCTATCTGTGAGGGATATTATGTATATTTATTACTTTATATATATATATATATATATATATATATATATATATATAGTCCAAGAAAAATCGGGATTGCTATCACACGCAAAATACAATGGTTAAAGAAACAAGAAAACATAAGGAAAAAATTAATTCCTTTAAATAATGTGGAAATAACCACTCTTCGCCTGATGAAGGTCACAAGACCCGAAACGTGTGTACCAAAAAATATGGAAAACAATGTATAATAGATATTTTTTTTAAATCCACATTATATCCAGAAACGTTTGCGGCTTCTCTTTTCTCTTTAGCATATAAACTCGACTATGTCTCTTATACTATTACTCACCACCTTCAAATTGTCAAATTATATAAGCTTAATACTGCCCGTCAAATGTGTAAATTTTAAATTCATTTTTCGTTTCACCTTTTGAAATTGAAGTCTGAAGATCCAGAGAAGAATAAAATTCTCTAGTGCAATAAATTCTTACAAATGAAGCCTTAAAGTGATCTGTTTTTTTCTTCAAATTGTATATATATATATATATATATATATATATATATATATATATATATTTATACAATTATAAAAGTGAACATTGAAGTCAACACTCAGAGGCGACAGGTTTCATGTTAGACGCAATCGTCAGGCCGGGAATGTTGTTTTTTTTTCTCGACTATTTATATATTCGTGTTAGTGGTGCATTGTGGGTAGTCCATTCTGACGGTTATTTTGGCGGGAGTGGTTTGTTTATTTATTTATTTGGTTTAATTTATTTTAGTTGTTTTTATTTATTTTCATTTTTTATTTTATATATTAATTTATTCTTTTCGGTTTCCAATGTTTTATTAACGTAGTAAAAAAAATTGCGGGGATTTGCTTAGGTCGCTTATGTAATAGTTTGTTTTGGTCTGGGAAGATAATTAAAGCTATTTTTTCGTCCAATTTTTGGATTGATTGCTGTGGTCTATTCTGTTATTTTGGCGGGGGTCTTTTTTTATTTATATAAATATATATATATATATATATATATATATATATATATGAAAACTATGAAAATAAAAAAAATTGTCTTTAATTAAGAATAAAGAGAGAAAACTTTATTTAAAAAAAACGAGACAATCAAAATATAAATGAACTTTTTTGTTCAAGCGGAAGAATCTAAAGAATGTACATCATATATACAATGCTTAAGCCTTTGTTGTAACATTCTTTCTGTCTTTTTATGTGCCATGTCCTTTCGGGCTCTCCAACAAGTTCCTTTCCTTTGCCTCCTCCCCCAGACCACGTTCTGTAATCCACTTGCTGCAGCCCGCTAGGTATGTCATACGTTGTTTTCCTTTGTCTCTTTTTTCCTCTATTCGACCGTCCTGTGTATGACGATAACCTACGTCCGCGTCCTGCGTAAGACTATAAACTACCTCCGCGTCCTGGGTAAGACGATAAACAACGTCCGCGTCCTGGGTAAGCCGATATACTACGTCCAACAGCAAGGCCACTGATCAGGAGGCTTTGGGGAGGCGTACAACCACCTCTTAATTGCTGATGTTCCCAGGTCAGCCCTAACCCGGCGTGGTAGCACCTGCTAGGGTCCCAGCTATGGGCAAATAATCACTAATAAACACTATGAAAGTATAAAAACAGGTTTTAATGCTAGAAATATTTTGTAAAAAATTATTACCAGCAATATATTTAAAAAAAAAAAAATTACTAGCGAAGGAAAATTCTTACCAGAAATAGATTTTTGAAGGAAAAAGTATTACCAAAAATAGATATTTGGGGGAAAATATTGCCAACCTTGAAAATTTTGTCGGTTTTAAATAATCCACTGAGGTTGATATATCGTAAAACAAAACAAACCAAACCCTCTATTCGGCCCATGATTCTCTAGGCCCTCCTTCACCATTATGTGTCCCAGAAACTTCAGCTGCCTCTACCTAATGTTAAATATGAGCCTTGTTAAAATCCTCTCCAAGACCTCATCTTTGCTCACACGCTCAGTCCATGATATCCTTAGCATCCTTCTGTAGAACCACATCTCTGCCTCCTCAAATCTCTTCATCTTTGAGGAAATCATGCAATATTCACTGCCGTAAAGAAGAAAAAAATGTCACGTAACAGCTCAGTATTCTTTTCCTTGTTACCAATGAAATCATCCTGTCTCACAATACTCTGCCCAGCTTTTGGAATGTGTCCTTGGCTATTCCAATACGGATCTCAGTGTCGCACTTACCGTCCACTGTCAAGACGCTTCCTAGATATTTAAACTTCTGCGTCTGCTTGATTCTAGTGTTTCCGACCCGCAAATAGCATTTCGGGCTCTTCCTCTTACTGATGACCATGCATCCTGTCATCTTGTAGTTTATGCTTAGTCCTTTCTTCTCGCTCTCCTTCGCTACCTTCTGTAGGAGATTTTGTAATTTATCTTCCGTATCTGCTATCAGTACTGTGTCGTCTGCGTATCTTATGTTGTTAAGTTTTTGGCTGCCAATACTAAAACCCAGTAGAGTTTTCAGTTCTCTCAGAATTGCCTCGCTGTATAGGTTGAACAGGTCGGGTGAGAAGACGCATCCTTGCCTTACGTCCATTTCTGTTTTTGTATATCCGCTGAACTCGTACTCTCTGCGCATTCATGCTGATTGCTACAGATTTTGTGTATTGCCTTTATTAATTTTATTATCAATTTCGGTGAAGTTCCTGTCTTTGAATAAAAAGACGTTCCATTGCTCTAATTCCCAAAGAACAAATCTTGCCGACATTGTTTTCAATACCTGCCTATTTTATTTTATTATCTATTGTGCTGAAAGTAGTTGCAGTCATAATAAGATTTGGAGTTTTTTCAGATGAGGAAAAACATGTCTGAAAACGAGAACTTGTGTATAATACGACCCCACTTTTTTGCCTTTAATTTTCGCTCAAAATGTCTCGCATTAGACACAAGAAAAAATGGTAGCCGGACAGGCTATACTGAATTACTCTATTTTTCATCGTTACTAAGCGTAACATAGATGTGTCACAATGCGCAATTATGAGGCACCTAGTGAAGATCGAACTCACTACTTAGTTACAATTGATCTATTAAAACAAGCTTTCTAACCATGCCTCACGTCGAAGTGCTTCCTTTATGGAACAATTCGTTTTATAATGAAATGGCTTCGTTATTCAGTTTTCAAAATCATCTTCTGCTTTGATATTTGTAACCACCATTAATGGACGTTTTGCATCCGTTTGTAACGGAATAAAGCTATGAAAGAAAGGCTTATTCTCCCATATATCCCGTTATGGGATTTATTATATACGTAATATAATAACACCGTAGTTCAAACATGGAACAGAATGGCTGGAAGGAAAAAAATGATAAATATGATTTGTTCTTAGAGAGACTTTTACTACAAAGACATACACAAAACTATATATATATATATATATATATATATATATATATATATATATATATATATATACACGTGTCACACGCGGAAAAATGACATATGTCTACACTGCAAAGGAGAAACAAAAAGGAAGCGTTTTACATATAATATGGAGATGTTCCTATGTCTGGAGAAGCTATGTTTAGGACTTCAAACAGGCTTGATTCATCTATGTCCCTGGCGAAAACACATTCCACGAGCGGGAAACAGCGAGTTTTGGGTTTTTCTAAATTGGGGCCTGCAAGCTAGAGTATATATGGGAAAGATATATTCCCAATAGGAAACGGTGCCAAGTGCTTGTAAGCTGTAAGGGAGGCAGATTTAACCTCAGTCCGAACCCCTCGGATCAAGCTAAAAAAAGCAACCTCTTGATTGAGCTTCTGTAAAAAAACTGAAACTGAATGCCGCTTTCGCTACTGTATGGAGTGACGTCATTAAGCAGCCGTCACGTGACCCATGTCACTTATCTCTATCAAAGGAATATAATGACCTTCTCTATCCCTACACGTCCATACTAACCAGGTTTAAGACATTGGTTACATTATATTAGGTTCTCAGACAGTTATGTGTTCAGTCCCTTGGTTTGGTAGTGCTGAAAACTGACATACTGAAAGAAACCAACAAGCGACACATAAGACTATTCAAATTAATCCGAAATATACCCCTTAGCAAGGAAAGCGAGATGAGAACAATCTACCTGGTCAATTGAATAAAGTGTTCAGTTCGAAATTCCAAGATTTCCGTGCAAGAAAACAAACAGCTGAAGAAGGTTGCACGGTACATATACCGAAACGTTTTGCTGGACTAAATAGCAAAACTAGGTCAAAATATAAGACCTTCGATACAGTTCACAATGGAATGACAACACACTCCCATCCCTGGATGTTCTAATATCTCGAACAGAGCATAGGTTCAAGACATCCGTATACCGTAAACCGACATTCACCGGACAGTACCTCAATTTGATCCCACCATCCATACAGCGTAAAGAAAGGGATCGTCCGCTGCTTACAACACCGAGCAAAAGTCATAAGTGGCGACCCAGAGACATTAGATAAAGAATTGGTCAGTATAAGTAGTACCCTACAACGTAACAAATACCCTGGGTACATGGTAGCAGCCAAAAAAAACTGGGATAGGCGGCTACAAGAGGAGGACAACAACACTCAGAAAACAGTGCCTGCCTTATGTGAAGGGGTTATCAGAGAAAGTACAAAGGATCTGTGGTCCATATTGTATCAGGACAACCTTCAAAAGCTTGACGACACTTCGCAGATATCTCTCCCGAGTAAGACCCCCCCATAGAGGAGAACATGACTAAAGACTGTGTGTACGTTGTCCCGTGCAGCTGCGGAAAGAAATATAAAGGTGAGACAGGCCGCCCCCTCAAGGTAAGGCTTCAAGAACACCAGAAAGCTGTAACACGAGGGGAAGTAGAAAAATCAGGCGTGGCTGACCACATATGGAGAGAGAAGGGAGATCACTGCCCTCTGTGGGATCATGTTGAGATCATAGACAAGGAATACCATTGGAAAATTCGTAAATTTAAGGAATCAGCACATATGCTGGGCCACAAAAATCTCCTGAACCGACCAAGCATAGAAATGAATACAATATGGGAACCAGTAATAAGGAGTGCCAGAGAAAAGCGATAATAACAAAAAAAGTTGCAATATGAGCTCTGGTAAAAACATGCATGGTAATAGCAAAAAATTGCAATATGAGCACTGGTAAAAAAGGCATTAGGTTCATAATACCCAGAAATTCTTACACAGATGGACTCAAGGACACATGGCACAGTGGATAAAGACGTTGGTTAGTGACATGAGCAAAGATCGTGAGTTCAATATCCGGTTAAGGCAGTGTGGAACTTTCAGAGGGAAATTAACAGGAGATAATTGATTACTGACATCCATCAAACATGGCACGTGGAACTAGAACAGTCTACCCCAGTGAGCGAAATAATGGGTTAAGTTCGACATTCCAACCACCTGAAGAAGACCGGAGCGTACAACGGCCGAAACGTTGTAATAAATATGGTGACAAGGATTCGGATATTAGTCCGAATAATGTAAATATTCTATTTAAATATCTTTTTCTATGTATCATTTCATTTCAGCACTTAGGCGATCATGACTCTCCACAACCTCATATTCTTTGGAGCTGTTAGCAACCTTTGTCTGTTTGCAATCACTCCCAACATCCATTCGGCCATCCATTCACACCAGGTCGTCGAATAAGTGGCCCCGCTGCCCCCCCCACACACACCTATACTTTTTGCATTCGATATGTCAGGTGAGTGTCAAATTCTCCAAGCCTTTCTTCCTCATCAAGCATTTTTCTTTATGATTCTGGGTATAAATGTTCTTATTGTTTCCATTTTTCTTAATATTTCCTCGTTGCTTACGCGCTCTGTCCATGGTATTTACAGCATACTTCTGTAGAATAACATCTCTGAAGCCTCAAGTCTCCTCTTCATCTGTGAGGAGATTTTCCAGCATTCACTGCCATATAGGAGGATTGATATTACATAGCAGTTAAGCACTCTTTTCTTTGTATTCTCAGCATCCTTCTCTAGAACCACATCTCTGTAGCCTCAAGTCTCCTCTTCATCTGTGAGGAGACTGTCCAGCACTCACTGCCATATAGGAGAGTTGATATTCCATAGAAGTTAAGCATTCTTTTCTTTGCATTCTCAGCATCCTTCTGTGGAACAACATTTCTGTTGCCTCCACTCTCCTCTTCATCTGTGAGGAGATTTTCCCGCATTCACTGCCATATAGGAGGATTGATATTACATAGCAGTTAAGCACTCTTTTCATTGTATTCTCAGCATCCTTCTATAGAACCACATCTCTGTTGCCTCAAGTCTCCTCTTCATCTGTGAGGAGATTGTCCAGCATTCACTGCCATATAGGAGGATTGATATTACATAGCAGTTAAGCACTCTTTTCTTTGTATTCTCAGCATCCTTCTATAGAACCACATCTCTGGAGCCTCAAGTCTCCTCTTCATCTGTGAGGAAATTGTCCAGCATTCACTGCCATATAGGAGGATTGATATTACATAGCAGTTAAGCACTCTTTTTCTTTGTATTCTCAGCATCCTTCTATAGAACCACATCTCTGGAGCCTCAAGTCTCCTCTTCATCTGTGAGGAAATTGTCCAGCATTCACTGCCATATAGGAGGATTGATATTACATAGCAGTTAAGCACTCTTTTCTTTGTATTCTCAGCATCCTTCTATAGAACCACATCTCTGTAACCTCAAGTCTCCTCATCTCTGAGGAGATTGTCCAGCATTCACTGCCATATAGGAGGATTGATATTACATAGCAGTTAAGCAATCTTTCCTTTGTATTCTCAGCATCCTTCTATAGAGCAAAATCTCAAGTTTCCTCTTCATCTGTGAGGAGATTGTCCAGCCCTCACTGCCATATAGGAGGATTTTTATTCCATAGAAGTTAAGCACTCTTTTCTTTGTATTCTCAGCATCCTTCTGTGGAACAACATTTCTGTTGCCTCCAGACTTTCCTTCATCTCTGAAACTGTTATTTAAAACCGGAAAACAAATTTCTTTAAAAAAAAATAAATAAGGATATTTTTATTTTTCTAAAGGTTGTCTATGTTGGAATGTTTCTGGCATATGTCCAGTACTGATGATTGAAGCCGTGAGTGGCAATATCTCCGCCGTTAGTGACAAGGTTGAAACCACACCTTAACCAAATTAATTACAATTTGCATTGCTGGCTAACAGGCCTTTAAAAGAAAATATCATGTCGTTAAAACTTTTTGAAGAAAAAAATTAAAGTATTTAAAAATAAAACCGTTGCTTTGAATCTACTGCAGATATTACTAATAAATGAAAGTATGATAGTACCAATTATAGTCGTTGTGGTGTAATAATGAACAATTCGGTCTCGTAGATCGTAGGTTCGATTCTTACTGTGTCATGGGGGATAGATTTTGTTACAACTAAAAATTGAGCTGTACTAGGTTTGATGATTTAATTCCTTGAATGACCTCATTTCATCGTTAGTTTAATGAATCAGGCAAAATGCGAACACTCGTGTTCTAACTTCCTCTTTCTTGAGATGCAAACCAAATGAATTATTCGTTGTCGAGCAGTAGAGAAAGTTGTACGTGTTCATGTTGGCGAAAAATACGTGAAAACAGTCTAGAGCAGCAGATTAAGTTTTGTATGATGATTAATAAGTGCTAGTTCTTCTTTTTTTCTTCTTTTTGTCATGATCCTTCAGAACGTAGGCAAACATGGCTCTCTACAGCATCCTATTTTTGGTTTCTTTTTTATTATCCCTTACAACTCCGTTATCCATTCACACATACTCGTTAGGTGAGTGGCCCATTGCCTTCGCGATGTCTCTACGAGTGTCAAATTTGATCTTCTTACCGATGTGTCCAAGAATTTCCAGCTGTCTTTCTGGTTCTAAGTGTTCTTTTTGTTTCCATTATTAACTAATGCCTTTAGTAAACATGCTATCAAAAAAGGCAAGTGTTTCAGAGCCATCCATTCGGATCGTGGAAGAATAAAAATCCGTGTCCTATGAAGCATGTAATGTGTAGCTGAACCACAAAGAACGGGTGCAGACGTGGACAGAATGCGAAACTTGGCACTCTCAGATTAAAGATTACGTGTGCATCTGACAGCAGGAGACCTGGGTATTTATGCGTAAACGGTTCGACAGATCAAATTGTAGTATCTGTTCCGTGACTTTGACCAGCTCTGTTCTGCTAAACCTGATCCTGCGTAAGTGTGTGTTGGGTAAATTTGAACCAGTGGCCCGATTGTTCGCGCTCGGGTTCCCCACGTTAAATAACCGACCTTGTGTCACAACGTAACCCAGTGGTGTGTCTCTGATAAATACCGAGAGGGAGTAAGAAAAAATTCTTCAAAAACGCTTCCTCGAATCTTGACAATCTACTTCCAGAAATATCCATATAAAAACAAAGTTTGATCATCTGGTCACGATTGGCTGTTGTTACCTTCAAAGTACTCCCTTTGTGAAGCTGTATCATTTAATGAAAGAATTTCTCATAATGGCACTGTAAAAGCAAAGTTTGCAAACTTGGTCTTGACTTCATTATGACGATAAACTACATCCGAGAGCAAGACCTCTGATAGGGAGATTGGAGGTTTTCACAGGCGGGAACCACCTCGTATTTGCTGCTTTTCCTAAGGGTCCCAGCTATGGTCAAATGGTGAAACCCCAAACAAAAACAAAACACTAAGAAAGCATAAATACATTTTCATAGTATCATTACCATTCATGCATTATTATAATGTAAAATGACCAACAATACCTATTTATAGTAAAATGACCAAAAAATACAATTTTAAATCAAAACGACCTGCAATACAATTTTATAGAATTGCCAGCAATACATCTTATAGCAAAATGACAAACAATATATGTTAACTTTAGTTGAAGGCATACAATTACGTTAAAAATATTTTTTTAATCGATATCAGCCCATGCAAGGTAGGAAAGGGTGTGGAAGAATTAGAAACAAAAATATTGATAGTGAGCGGGAAGAGAAAAGAGTAATCGGGAGGACAGTAGATAGTGATTAACATTGCATTTAAATTTTTGCAGATTAAAGTTGGTTGGAAAGCATGGAGGCGGAAGGGAGTTCCACAAGCGAGAAGTGCGAGAAAAGAAACTGTTAGCATAGAACTTACGGCGACATCTAGCCAGCTCAACATTAAATTGATGACATCTCAATGCCAGTCTAGTACTGCGCTTAATTTTTTTTTAAGTTTAGGTACCATAGCGAGCAGCTGATCCAAACAATTGCCATGAAAGTATTTATAGATAAACAGAGAGAGGAAACGGCGATAGGAAAATGACTGAAGAAGTAATGCTAGATCAGGACCAATAATATTTAGTTGAAGCCATAAAATTGTGTTCAAAATATTGAGATCTTTTAAATAATCCCCTAGAGATTGATATGTCAGTAAACAAAATCAACCAATCAACTAAGTGTTTTCTTCAAAGTACTACACTTAGAAATTTAATGGCCGCTTTGGTTTCTCTGGTGCATGTTGGGAATTCGATTATAAAACCTCAAATCTGAAAGGACAGTGCTAATAATTTTAGGAACTAGTTTTTTTCTTCTTTTTTTTTTCTCCTAAGAGGTTAGCCCAGGTTCTTTTTTAAATCACTTCACCCCAAGCAAGCTGGGAATGCCACTCGTGCTCAGGGGATTACCAAGAGTGAAAATGAGAGAAATGACTAGGTATTGGGGGAGATTGAGGATATGATAAAAAATGGATGATTTTCAAGACGACGGAAGATGTCTACTGACGCTGCATTTAAGCTTTTGAAGATTGTAGTTTTCAGGTAAGCAAGTAAACGGAAGGGAGTTTCATTGTCGGGAAGTGCGAGAAAAGTTGCATTTAACTATTTCAACAGTAAAAGAGTGGATCCTAGATGCCAGTCTAGTAGCAAGCTTAAATTCATGTAGTGGGGGCATCAGGGAAAACATTTGCCTGAGCAGTTGCCATGAAAATATTTGTAGAAAAGACAAAGGGAAGCCATATCAAGTCGATGAGAAAGTGGCTGAAGTCGAGATGCAAAGGCAGGATCTCGAGACGCATAGAAGGGGCACCAGGACAGATATGGCAGCAGTATTCAATGCACGGCCGAATGGTAGATTTATAAATGTGCAAGACGGACTCTGATGAGAAAAACCTTCTGACATGACACAGTGAACCAACTTTCCTTGCAGTAGATGCAGCTATCGATTCAATCTAGTTGATACACTTCAAGTCAGTCGAAAATGCGCGGCGAAGAAGGAGCAACGAAACTCTCTCGAAGCGTCAAGCATCGAACATGGTGATGGGGGTGGGGAGATAAGATTCTCTATGGTAGTTAAATGAGTGCAGTTTAGTTTTGGAGGCATTAAAATTTACAATTTACTGATTGGGGGTCCTTTTCAAAAGCAATGGCCAACTTAATTTTGTCAGTTCTGACGGATTTTCTATTGAGACAGAAGTAAATGGTAACTTCCTCTGACCCAAGATATGCAGGTTCAATTCCTGCCGGTGAGCGTAATTTTTTTTATTAAGATTTCTCGAACATTCAGGCGGGAAACGAAAATAATTATGTATATTGTTTAAACGAAGTATACATTAAAATAACTTTTAAAATGATAAAAATATGTCAGATTAATAAAAAAAAATTTCTAGATAAAATACAAAAAAAATAGATTCTAGATAAAATAAAAAAAAGTATCTGCAATGTTATTGGCCCTGACCTGGTATCTCGGCTTCAGTTCCTTTCCCACCGCCACTTCATTGTGCCTTTTCTATAAATATTTCCATGATAAATATTCTTATGAACTTTCCTCTATGGTAGTCATTTTAAGTATTCATTGGGGTTTCACTTTTTATGGTTGTTATTTTTATTCCCTACTCCCACAGATAAATTGTACATATTGGAACAAGTTAGGGCATAACAGAGACTGTGTGGTATTATGGTGGCTGTAGGAAGACTGGTAAGTAAGAACGTGCTGTTTTGGTGTAAGGAATATCGTGGTATATTTAGGTTAGTAATTATAGGAAGCTAAGTTTAAGGTAAGGCAGATTGAAGATCAGCCTCCCCATTTTTAGCTTTGTGCCACTTTTTTTTTTCAAAATAAATATGTCTTTCCTCTATGGTATTTATACTTTATGAATTTAAGCACAGTGCTAGATTGACTTCTAGGTCTCATCATTATTACAGTTGAAATTGTCTTGATGTAACCGTAAGTTCTATGCTAATAGTTTCTTCTCTCGTTTGTCGAACTCTCTTCCAGCTTCTTGCTAAGTCAATTTTGATCTTCAAAATTTTAAATGCAATGTCAATCATTATCTTCCGTTTTCTTCATTCGTTCTGTTATTGTTCTGTCGTGTTAATAGTTTTTTCTTATTATTATATAGAAAAGTATACACAAGTAAATGTATGTTAAATTTATTGAAATATTAGTGCTGTTCTGGAAATAATTACGCTTTAATACAAAGAATATAAAAGCAAATGGAAATTTATTAAAATATTATTTATCATAAAGGAAATCACATTCACTTTCACACCTTTCAGTACAAAAGTAAGGGACCATTTCTGTTCCGTTTTGTAAGAAATCTGTATTTTTTTTCTTGAAAAACGTTTGATGGAATATTTTCGATTACTTTGTGAATCTTTTTCCCCTTGGAGAGATAGTAAATAGACTTAGAGCTACAAAGAATTGGAAGTTGTGGATAACCATGATCGCTTACGCTGTGAGGGGACACGACTTATAACAAAGGAATTAGTAATTTAGAAATTAAAATATTACTACTAGAGTTAAATAAGTGCTTAGCTTTTATTTCAGACTTGGCTTCTTCCCAAGCAACCTGCCACAGCGCCACCTGCACGTTGAACATTCTAGAGATAAAAAAGCACCTGTTTAAAGAAATATTGTAAGACTTTTGGGGATCCTCTGTTATGTTTCTTTCGGCATCTTACTGGTTTTCGTCAGCACCCACAGTTCGTTTCATGAGAGATCTATAGACAGAGGCTGACAGGTGAAAAAATAATGGTGAATCAAAGAACAAACATTGTTAGCTGGCTGTTATGTTCAACTCAGAGAATCAACAGACAGATTTCACTATTTGAAGGGGTGAAAAACAATTGATGTGAGACTGAATGCATTTAAACAACTCCACTTTAAACCAACCGTTAGATATCGTTTGAAAGATACGGCAGTGGATTCCCTACAAAATTTCAATCTTTTTTTCTTTTTTCTTTTTTTTTTTTTTTTTTACTTTTTTTTTTGTGTGTGTGTGTGTGGTTATTTTTTGTTTTGTTTTTTTGGGTTTTTTTTTTTTGTTTATTTGTTTTTTGCTGTTGGGTAGCTTCAGGTGGGGTTTACTTTCAAACATTTATATTACGCGTTTCTTTGATGAATAGACAAAAATTGTTAAAGCGTCCTTGGTAAAACGATGAACTACATCAGCGTCCTGGGTAAGACGATAAACTACATCCAACCTCTGATCAGGAGGTTTTGAGGAGCGTGGAATCACTTCTTAATTGTTGGTGTTCCCAGATCCACTCTGACCCGGGGTGGTAGCACCTGTTACGTTCCCAGCTATGGGCAAATAGTTAACCCCACAAAATGGGGTCAAAACACTATGAAAGTGTAAAAACAGGTTTTAATACTAGAAATACTTTGTAAAAAAATATTACCAGCAATAAATTTTTGACGAAAAATTATTACCAGCAATAGATTTTTGACGAAAAATTATTACCAGCAATACATTTTTGAAAAAAAAAAATATTTCCAGCAATAAAAAATTTGTCGGCATTAAATAACCAATTGAGGTTGATATGACGTAAAACAGACCAAACCAAAAATTGTTAAAGTATGGCTGAGTTTTTATGGATTCATATATTTTTTACTGCTTATCAATATTTTGCAGATTATCTAAATCCAGAAAATATTTTTAGATTGTAATTTTTTTTTTTTTTTTTTTTGTAAGTTAATGATTTACTGATACAAGTCCTGGAGATGATGAGAAAAAGCGGAAAGACAAAACAGCGTGTAAGGAAAATGCGTTGGGGTTTTTAGGCTAAGAATCCTACTAATTAACCCATATGATGGAGGAGAAGAGGTGGATTCATAGCTTTCTAAAGGGTATTTGCGCAATACATTTTTGAAAAACAAATATTACCAGCAATAAAAATTTTATCGGCATTAAATAACCAATTGAGGTTGATATGACGTAAAACAAAACAAACCAAACCAAAAATTGTTAAAGTATGGCTGAGTTTTATGGATTCATATATATTTTTACTTATCAACCCTTTGCAGATTATCTAAATCCAGAAAATATTTTTAGATTGTAATTTTTTTTTTTTTTTTTTTTTGTAAGTTAATGATTTACTGATACAAGTCCTGGGGATGATGAGAAAAAGCGGAAAGACAAAACAGCGTGTAAGGAAAATGCGTTGGGATTTTTAGGCTAAAAATCCTACTAATTAACCCATATGATGGAGGAGAAGAGGTGGATTCATAGCTTTCTAAAGGGTATTTGCGCGTAAGTGAATATAACAAACCCGTCTGGAACTGGAACTCGGCTCTCCGAGTTCCAACTCCGAGTCATTACCTCCACCTGCACACCCAAGCTTACAGTACCCCTGTATTCACCGAGCGGTCACTAGGCTCGACGTTGCTTAACTTCGGTGACTGTACGAGAACCAGTGTTTCAACGTGATATGGCCGTAAGTAAAATATGGCTGGGAAGATTTACACTTATTTATCAGATATTACACACAGGCATAACTGTGTATTCCTGTGTTTAAAGATTCTGCTTAATGAAAAAAAAAAGGTTTCTGTTATGTTCCGGTTCCTTGTACCACGGTGATAGTCCAAGGTAGAACCAATAAAGAAGAACTCGAATATGGATATGGAATAACACAGGAATATATACAGAGAAGTAGACAGTGTTAGTACGAACAATCAGGTTTAGTAGTAATTGTCTGAACGCGACTCTGTTTCGGACTGCCTCTGACTCGACTGACTGACTCGCTCTCTCTGACTGACAGACTCCTGACGGACTTCACGCCAGACTTCAGACTGAACTCCCTGCTTCCTCTTGAGGCGCAGTATTTATTGCGTATGGAACAGTCCATTATGTTACTATGGGTAAGATCCCATAACAGTTTCCAGTCCCCTGGAAGACTGCAAAAGGCACCTAAAGTAGATTCTTGCTAAGAAAAATAAAATGTTCAAGAGGATAAAATTCTGAAGTTGTCTAAAATATGGAAGATGGTATTGGAAGAAAATGGTAAATCTTTTTTTTTTTTCATTATGAAGGGATCTGGAAAAGTTCCTGGAGTACATGTGCTGAAATATGGAAGATGATAGTGTACGAAAACGGCAAATTTATTTTTTCATTACGAAATTTTATGGAAAGTTTCCTTTAATATACGTGTTATGATTGTACTATTTAACGCACGGCTGTCAAACTGAAGCTCACACAAGCCCCATTTTGTGCCTAGGGAAGGATACATTGAGCCAAAAATACAGAGCTGCGGACCATGTAGACAAGTTGCTAACCCCAATCTCCCTTAGAAACAAGAACAGGTAATAGATGAGACAACAAAAAGACAAAATTTACGAAGAGCTAAAAGTACAGAAAATTGTGGAGACCCATGATCGACCACATCCTGAATGAACAAGGCTCATAGAAGAACGGGTTTGTGTAAATTATTGGCAGAACAGGGATTAGGAGAGATAGCAAAAGGACGAAATTTACGAAGCGCTACAAGTACAGGAAATTGTGGAGAACTATCATCGCCCACGTCCTGAAGCGACATGACCCATAGAATAAGGATCTTGTGTAAATTGTTGACAAAACATGGATTAGGAGAATTTTTTTAATTTTTAAGCGTTTCACCCCAAGCAAGGCGGGAAGCCACTAGGACGCAAGAGGTTACAGGAGATTTGGAGCAAGAGCAGATAGGAGTGATAGAAGAAAGGATGAGGAGAAGGATAGTGGATAGATCAAGGCAACTGGAGATGTCGATTGACATTACATTTGAGTAGTTGGAGATTATAGCTCTCAGGGAAACAGGAATAGGGAAGGGTGTTCCACAGGTGAGAGGTGCGAGATATGAAGGTGTTGGAGTAGAAGAGACGGCTATATTTAATAGTTTCAACAGTGAAAGGGTGAGAGCGGGATGCCAGCCTCGTAGGCCGCTTGAATTCATGAAGGCTGGGAACCAGTGAATGCAGCTCCTCGGAGCACTTACCATGAAAGTATTTGTAAAAAAGACAGAGAGAGGCGACAAAATTTACTGAGAGCTATAAAGTACAGGAAATTGTGGAGAGTCATGATCGCCTAAGTCCTGGAGGAACATGGCACACAGAGGAAGACACTGGTCGTCTCAAACAGGGATTATCATCTAGCAAAAAAAAATTCGAAACTGAGCAAATATTTGTTGGTATGTCCGGATACAAAATAAATATTTGTTGCCGCTCCTTTGCTTAAGAGCCCCTTTTTATTTAATACAGTATCCAATGTCTGTTATAGTTTTAAAAACGTAAAATCAATACAAAATTTACCACTTTGATGATTATTTATGTCGTTTGTAGCCCTTAGCAAATTTTGTCTTTTTGTTATCTCGTTCGTTTTGATATCTTGTTTGGTCCATGGTATCTTCAGCATCCTTCTGTAGAACCACATTTCTGTTGCTTCAACTCTCTTCTTCATCTTTGATGGAAATTGGCCAGAATTTACTGCCATACGATAGGACAGATATCACATAAAAAAAATCTATAAAAGTTAAACACAGATCTTATGTTGTACAGGACTGCTAAGCGCTACCAAGCCGAACGAATTATTTGCATTCATTAAGTCTTTTCAGAATGCATGTTCATCAGTAAAAGGATGAGCCCGAAATTTACAGGTCGGAAACTATAGAATCAAGCAGACGCATAGGTTTAAATATCTGGAAAGCGTTTTGACAGAGGACGGTAAGTGCGACACTGAGATCCGTAGGCGTATTGGGGATGGTCAAGGACACATTCTGGGCAGAGTATTGCGACACAGGAGGATTTCTTTGGTAACAAATGAAAAAAAAATACTGAGCTGTTACGTGACATCTTTTCTTCTTTACGGCAGCAAATGTCGGACGATTTTCTCAAAGATGAAGAAGCGATTCGATGTGAGGGAGATGTGGTTCTACAGAAGGATGCTAAGGATATCATGGACCGAGCGTGTGAGCAACGATGAGGTCGTAGAGAGGATGCAAACAAGCAGCAGGCTTATACTTAATATCAGGAAGAGGCAGCGAAAGAACACTGGACTCTTACGTGACATCTGTCCTTCTTTACGCTAGCGAATATTCAACGATTTCCTAAAAGATGAAGAAACGATTCGAGGTGAGGCAGATGTGGTTCTACAGAAGGATGCTAAGGATATTATGGACCGCGCGTGTGAGCAACGATGAGGTCTTAGAGAGTATGCAAACAAGGAGAAGGCTTATACTTAACATCAGGAAGAGGCAGCTGAAGTTTCTGGGACACATAATGAGGAATGAAGGCCTAGAGAATCTGATACTCACGGGTCGAATAGTGGAGAAGAGAGTCAAGGAAAAACAGCGCATGACATACCTAGCAGGCTTAAGCAAGTGAGTGATAGAATGTTGTCTGGGGGAGGCAACAGAGGGAAGGAACTAGTTGAAAGCTGCAAGGGATAAAAGGAAATGGAGAGGCATGATCACCTACGTCCTAAAATGACATGGCACATAGAAAAGAAGGTCTTTTAGAAACTTTATATTTTCCCTCTGGTGACTCACTCCAGAATTCATTTTGTTTACCAAATATAGATCAGTAACTGACAGTGTCCCAATAGTATAATGTTAGTAGAAACAGATAAGACTATAGCTGGATCAATGAAAAGTCCATAGTGATTACTAAAGGTTTTATTTGAAACTTTGGTTTTCTTAATAAAAAACATGTATACCATTTCGTTTACTCTTTTTAAAATTTCCTTAATTAAAGTCATTTCATTCATTTTCTGTCTTTATTAAATTATTATTTTATTTCCTTAATTAAAATCATTTTTAACTTCCTTTTTCCCAAGCATTTCCGGAATTAAAATAACTTCTTTTATTTCGCTCTTTCCTACCAGTTTATAATTTCTATAAAAATGGTAACAAAAATACGCTTAACATCAACAAGAGACAGTTGAAATTTCTAGGACACATGATGAGGAAAGAGGGCTTGGAAATTTTGACACTCATAGGACATACTGAAGGCAAGAGGGACAAAGGAAAATATCGTATAACCTATCAAATGATCTTAGCGAACAAGGTTTAGGAAAGATAGAAGAAAGATTATATATATATATATATATATATATATATATATATATATATATATATATATATAGAGAGAGAGAGAGAGAGAGAGAGAGAGAGATGTAAAACATATATATAGATAGATGGACAGATAAACAAACTTAGATAGATAGATAGATAGATAGATAGATAGATAGATAGATAGATAGATAGATATGAAAAACATATATGGATACACGACCAGATAAACAAACTTAGATAGATAGATAGATAGATAGATAGATAGATAGATAGATAGATAGATAGATAGATAGAATAAAAAACACAGGGCTTGGAAAATTAAACACTCATAGGACAAGAGGGACAAAGGAAAATATCGTATAACCTATCAAACGATCTTAGCGAACAAGGTTTAGGAAAGATAGAAAAAAGATTATATATATATATATATATAGAGAGAGAGAGAGAGAGAAAGAGGGAGACAGAGTGAGTGAGTGAGTGAGAGAGAGAGAAAGAGAGAGGGAGAGAGAGATGTAAAAACATATATATAGATAGATGGACAGATAAACAAACTTAGATAGATAGATAGATAGATAGATAGATAGATAGATAGATAGATAGATAGATAGAATAAAAAACACAAGGCTTGGAAAATTAAACACTCATAGGACATACTGAAGACAAGAGGGACAAAGGAAACTATCACATAATCTATGAAACGATCTTACTTAAATTGTTGCACGAACAGGGTTTAGGAAAGATAGCAAAAATACTAAATTTATTAAGATTTGCAAAACACTGGAAATTGTGATCGCCATTTCCCTAAAGGGAAATTAAAAAAATTAAATAAAAGAAAGGTTTTTAATTAAATTATAAATAGTAGAAAGGAAATCAAAGAAATGAATTTACATTAAATACCTAGAGGAAATGAAATAAATAAAATCTATTTAATTAATGGAAATGTTCCTGGAATAAAATTTGATTAAGTAAAATTAAAATTAAAACAAAATAAGTAAAATTGTTTTAAGACAAATTAAGCAAATGTTTTTAGCAAATGAAAATAAGTTTTCATTTCTTTTATTTCTCGTATTTGTTTAATTTTCTTAAAATCATTTCTTCAAATTCCTTTGTTTCAAGCGTTTGTTTAATTTCATTTATTTTGTTTATTTAGACATTTCATTTCGTTAATTAAAACCAATTTATTCACTGCCATTTTTACAGTCTTTTATTTTAATTTCCTCAATTAAGATCATTCATCAAATGTCGTTTATTTCTTTAAAATCATTTTCTGGAGTCCTTTTTTTATATAATTTGTTTAATTTCTTCAAAATTATTTTCTTTTATTCCGTTCATTCGACAAATTTCATTAATTTCCTGAAAATTATTTCTTGAACATCATTTATTTTAAGCTTTAATTTAATATCCATCTTTAAAACTATTTTTTGAATATTATTTATTCCAAGAATTTTTTATTTCCTTTGAAATCATTTCTTCAATTACATTTTTTTAAATTTTATTTTCTTCATAAAAGAACATTTCGTGGACACTTCGATGAGGCATAATGGTTAGCCAGCTTGCCTCTCTAGAGCAATTACGACTGAATAATGCGTTCGATCCAAACTATCGGCCTTGGACTGTGTCTAAGTTGTGCTTAGAAAGCCGCCAACAAGACTTTTTTTTTACTTCGGTAATTCCGAGCACTTATTTAATTTTTATTAAAACAATCTGCTACAATTCGTTTCTTTCAATAATTTGAATTTCCTTAATTGAAATCAATTTCGTTTATCCATAGCATTTTTTAATTTCTTTAATTAAAATCAGTTTATCCTTAGAGGTTTTTAATTTCCTTAATTAAAATAATTTCTCTTCTTTGGTTTATTCCACGCATTCGTTTAATTTCTTTAATTAAAATCAGTTTATCCTTAGAGGTTTTTTAATTTCCTTAATTAAAATAATTTCTCTTATTTGGTTTATTCCAAGCATTCGTTTAATTTCTTTAATTAAAATCAGTTTATCCTTAGAGGTTTTTAATTTCCTTAATTAAAATAATTTCTCTTCTTTGGTTTATTCCAAGCATTCGTTTAATTTCTTTAATTAAAATCAGTTTATCCTTAGAGGTTTTTAATTTCCTTAATTAAAATAATTTCTCTTCTTTGGTTTATTCCACGCATTCGTTTAATTTCTTTAATTAAAATCAGTTTATCCTTAGAGGTTTTTAATTTCCTTAATTAAAATAATTTCTCTTATTTGGTTTATTCCAAGCATTCGTTTAATTTCTTTAATTATAATCAGTTTATCCTTAGAGGTTTTTAATTTCCTTAATTAAAATAATTTCTCTTCTTTGGTTTATTCCAAGCATTCGTTTAATTTCTTTAATTAAAATAATTTGTTCTGTTGCTTTTATTAAAATTCATTTCTTTTATTTTAATTTTTTCCTAAAAAAATTAATTTTCTTATTTAAAACCATCTTGAGCGTTAGTTTATTATTTCATTTATTCCTTTTATTCCAAGCATTTAATTTCCTTAAAGTCAATTCCTTTACTTCGGTATTAAATGAAGCTTTTAATTTCCTTAATTAAAATCATTTTTTTTATTTCCGTCGTCCCAAGCATTTGTTCAATTTCTTTAATTAAAAAATCTTTTTGAATTCATTTATTAAAACCAGTTTTTAATTTCTTTAATTAACAGTTTCTTTACTCGCACTTCTCGCTTGTGGAAATCTCTTCCGGCCTCTTGCTTTCCAGTCAACTTTGTTCTTCACAAATCTAAACGCAATGTCAATCGTTATCTTTTGTCATATAATTCTTTTAATAGTACTTTTTTCTCTTACACTCAGTAAGCCCTTGCGTCTTAGTGGCTTTGTTGCCTTGCTTGGGACGAAATAATTCAAAAAAATATTTATTTCCTTTCTTTTTCTTTCCTTACAATTGATACATCTCTTTGTTTAATTCATTTCATCAAATACGTTTTTATTTTAGTTTTAATTCCAAATACAAAATGTTTGAAAAGTCTGTGTCACGTTACGACACTGTATATCTTAATAACTAATGAGAATATCAGAACACAATTTATATTTCCTGAAAGCTAAGGTTTTCACGTTTCTGTACAGGTTTTTACAGGTGGTCAAATGTAAGCGTCATGGGTTACACGACATACATCCAAACGATAATCTAATTCTTGCCAAATTCGACCCATCATAGCGTTGTCAAGGTTGGCAAGGCTTCAGTCATTCACGTCTTCAGATCATCCTCTGGGAAGAGAGGGTATGTACACGAGTCCTTTCACATACCCGCAGAGGAAGAAGTCAAATGGGGTATGGTCTGGAGGCTTAGGTAACCATGGCAGAAACATGCGATCAGTCTGTCCGGAAGGTTTGACTCATCTCTTAGGCAGAATGGTGTTCAAAAATTAAATTTAATTAATTAAATTAAAATTAAATTAACAGAAGAAAACTTGACGATTTTAGATTTTAAATGGTACCAGTTTGATCATGCTACCATTTGTAGTTCATGATATAAGAGTTCTTAGAATGTGACAGATTTTTTAAACACCCTGCAGATTAACTTTAATGTTATTATTATTATTATTATTATTATTATTATTATTATTATTTTCTTTGATTTCTGGCGTTTACACATTTCTTTCCGGGTCCCGCCCAGGGACCTAAGGTTAGAAATGGCATCATGACACTTTCCACTGACAAAAAAAAAAATTACATAGATAAAGCCCTTCGTAAAGTGTGGGCTGTACTTGTCAGAATTTTTTGTATCTCCTTGAGGCATGGACTTCCAGGAATCCCTTCAATTAGTCTACTACAACCTTTTCCAACCAGTCATAGGGCTCCACCTACAACAGGGATTGTTGATGTTCCCATATGCCACATTTTAGAGATTTCTATTTCAAGGTTCTTGTATTTTGACAGCTTTTTGAATATCTTCAAAGGTATATTGCAGTCAGCAGGGACTGCCATATCAATAAGGAGGCACCGTTTTTGTTTGTGGTCTTTAATAATAATATCTGGGCGGTTAGCCTTGATTGTTCTGTCAGTGTGTATTGTGTAGTCCCATAGAATTGTAACAGGTCCTATCTCCGTAACCGGATTATTATTATTATTATTATTATTATTAATCAAAATTGGCGTAACTCATCATATACACATCTAAAGACTTTCTAATTCTACGATGTTGTTATTATGATTATTATTGTTCATGCGGTTGTATCAAAAGAATTTTCGTTTTTCCAGACATTTACTTTAAAGCTTATTAGGGCATTTATCTCATGATTATCGATGTCAAGTATAGAGTGTTTCAAAATTCTGTGTCACATTCTTTCTTTTTATGTGCGATGTCCTTTCAGGACGTGGGTGATCATGGCTCTCCACCTCCCTCAATCCCTTACAGCTCTCAGCAAGTTCTTTCCTTCTTTCACCTCCCCCCAGACCACGTTCTGTCATCCACTTGCTAAAGCCCACCAGGTATGTCATGCGTTGTTTTCCCTTGTCTCTCTTTCCCTCTATTCAACCTGTGAGTATCAGATTCTCCAAGCCCTCCTTCCTCATTATGGGTCTCAGAAATTTCAGCTGCCTCTTTCTGGTGTTAAGTATAAGCCTGATCCTTGTTTGTATCCTCATCGTTGCTCACACGCTCGGTCCATGATATCCTTAGCATCGTTCTTAGCATCTTCCGCGTCTGCTTGATTTTTGTGTTCCTGATCTCCAAGTTGCATTTCGAACTCATCCTTTTACTGATGACCATGCATTCTGTCTTCTTGTAGTTTATGCTTAGTCCCTTCTTCTTGCTCTCCGTCGCTACCTTCTGTAAGAGATTTTGTAAAATTAATTAAATTTAACTTAAATTAACAGAAGAAAACTTGACACTTTTAGATTTTAAATGGTGCCAGTTCAATCATTTGTAGTTCATGATATAAGAGTTCTTAGAATGCAACATAAACACCCTGAAGAGTTCTTAGAATGTGACATAGACTTTTGAAACACCTTGAAGAGTTCTTAGAATGTGACATAGACTTTTTGAAACACCCTGAAGAGTTCTTAGAATGTTTTGACATAGAACAGTTCTTAGAAACACCATTTCTTAGAATGTGACATAGAAACACCCTGAAGAGTTCTTAGAATGACATAGACTTTTGAAACACCCTGAAGAGTTCTTAGAATGTGACATAGACTTTTTGAAACACCCTGAAGAGTTCTTAGAATGTGACATAGACTTTGAAACACCTTTAGACTTTTGAAACACCCTGAAGAGTTCTTTGAATAGAATGTGAAACATAGACTTTTGAAACTTTTGAAACACCCTGAAGAGTTCTTAGAGAAGATAGACTTTTTAGAAACACCACCCTGAAGAGAATGTGACATAGACTTTTGAAACACCCTGAAGAGTTCTTAGAATGTGACATAAGAGTTCTTTGTGACATAGACTTTTGAAACCCTGAAGAGAGTTCTTTTGAAACACCATGAAAAGTTCAACTTTTGAAACACCCTGAAGAGTTCTTAGAAGAGTTCTTAGAATGTCTTAGACATAGACTTTTGAAACACCATGAAGAGTTCTTAGAATGTGACATAGACTTTTGAAACACCCTGAAGAGTTCTTAGAATGTGACATAGACTTTTTTGAAACATGAGATGAAACACCCTTTGAAACACCTATGAAGAGTTCTTAGAATGTGACATAGACTTTTAAACACCATGAATTCTTAGAATGACATAGACTTTTGAAACACCCTGAAGAGTTCTTAGAATGTGACATAGACTTTTGAAACACCCTGAAGAGTTCTTAGAATGTGACAAACACCCTAAAGTTCTTAGAATGTGACATAGACTTTTGAAACACCCTGAAGAGTTCTTAGAATGTGACATAGACTTTTGAAACACCCCTGAAGAGTTCTTAGAATGACATAGACTTTTGAAACACCATGAAGAGTTCTTAGAATGTGACATAGACTTTGAAACACCATGAAGAGTTCTTAGAATGTGACATAGACTTTTGAAACACCATGAAGAGTTCTTAGAATGTGACATAGACTTTTGAAACCCCTGAAGAAGTGTTCTTAGAATGTGAAGACTTTTGAAACACCATGAAGAGTTCTTAGAATGTGACATAGACTTTTGAACACCTGAAGAGTTCTTAGAATGTGACATAGACATTTTGAAACACCCTTTTTTGAAAGTTCTTAGAATGTGACATAGACCCCCCTGAAGAGTTCTTAGAATGTGACATAGACTTTTGAAACACCATGAAGAGTTCTTAGAATGTGACATAGACTTTGAAACACCATGAAGAGTTCTTAGAATGTTCTTAGAATGTGACATAGACTTTTGAAACCCCACACCATGAAGAGTTCTTAGAATGTGACATAGACTTTTGAAACACCATGAAGAGTTCTTAGAATGTGACATAGACTTTTGAAACACCCTGAAGAGTTCTTAGAATGTGACATAGACTTTGAAACACCATGAAGAGTTCTTAGAAGACATCTTTGAATGTGACATAGACATTTTTGAAACACCATGAAGAGTTCTTAGAATGTGACATAGACTTTTGAAACACCATGAAGAGTTCTTAGAATGTGACATAGACTTTGAAACACCATGAAGACAGAATGTGACATAGACTTTTTGAAACACCATGAAGAGTTCTTAGAATGTGACATAGACTTTGAAACCCCTGAAGAGTTCTTAGAATGTGACATAGACTTTTGAAACACCCCTGAAGAGTTCTTAGAATTAGAATTTGAAACACATAGACTTAGAATGTGACATAGAAAAACACCCTGAAGAGTTCTTAGAATGTGACATAGACTTTTGAAACACCCTGAAGAGTTCTTAGAATGACTTTTGAAACATGAGACTTTAGAATGTGACAACACCATGAAGAGTTCTTAGAATGTGACATAGACTTTAGAATGAAACACCATGAAGAGTTCTTAGAATGTGACATAGACTTTTGAAACACCCTGAAGAGTTCTTAGAATGTGACATAGACTTTTGAAACACCCTGAAGAGTTCTTAGAATGTGACATAGACTTTTGAAACACCCTGAAGAGTTCTTAGAATGTGACATAGACTTTTGAAACACCATGAAGAGTTCTTAGAATGTGACATAGACTTTTGAAACACCCTGAAGAGTTCTTAGAATGTGACATAGACTTTTGAAACACCCTGAAGAGTTCTTAGAATGTGACATAGACTTTTGAAACACCATGAAGAGTTCTTAGAATGTGACATAGACTTTGAAACACCTTAAGAGTTCTTAGAAGAATGACATAGACTTTGAAACACTGAGAAACACCCTTTCTTAGAATGTGACATAGACTTTTGAAACACCCTGAAGAGTTCTTAGAATGTGACATAGACTTTTGAAACACCATGAAGAGTTCTTAGAATGTGACATAGACTTTTGAAACACCATGAAGAGTTCTTAGAATGTGACATAGACTTTTGAAACACCATGAAGAGTTCTTAGAATGACATAGACTTTTGAAACACCATGAAGAGTTCTTAGAATGTGACATAGACTTTTGAAACACCATGAAGAGTTCTTAGAATGTGACATAGACTTTTGAAACACCATGATGAGTTCTTAGAATGTGACATAGACTTTGAAACACCATGAAGAGTTCTTAGACATAGACTTTTGAAACACCCTGAAGAGTTCTTAGAATGTGACATAGACTTTTGAAACACCCTGAAGAGTTCTTAGAATGACATAGACTTTGACATAAGACTTTAGAATGAAACACCCTGAAGAGTTCTTAAACACCCTGAATGTGACATAGACTTTTTGAAACACCCTGAAGAGTTCTTAAACCCCTGAATTCTTAGAATGACATAGACTTTTGAAACACCATGAAGAGTTCTTAGAATGTGACATAGACTTTTGACATGAAGAGTTCTTTTAGACTTTTGAAACACCATGAAACTTAGAATGTGACCCACCATGAAAGAGTTCTTAGAATGACTTTTGAAACATAGAGTTCTTTTGACATAGACTTTGAAACACCAAGAGTTCTTAGAAGAGTTTTTGAAACACCCTTTCTTAGAATGTGACATAGACTTTTGAAACACCATGAAGAGTTCTTAGAATGTGACATAGACTTTTGAAACCCCCTGAAAGTTCTTAGAATGTGACATAGACTTTTGAAACACCATGAAGAGTTCTTAGAATGTGACATAGACTTTGAAACAACCTGAAGAGTTCTTAGAATTAGACTTTTGAAACCCCTGAAGAATGTGACATAGACTTTTGAAACATCTGAAGAGTTCTTAGAATGTGACATAGACTTTTGGAAACCCCCTGAAGAGTTTTAGAAACACCAGACTGAAACACCATGAAGAGTTCTTAGAATGACATAGACTTTTGAAACACCATGAAGAGTTCTTAGAATGACATAGACTTTGAAACACCATGAAGAGTTCTTAGAATGTGACATAGACTTTTGAAACACCTTTAAGAGGTGAAAGTTTTGAAACTTTCTTAGAATGTGACATAGACTTTTGAAGAGTTCTTAGAATGACATAGACTTTGAAACACCCTGAAGAGTTCTTAGAATGTGACATAGACTTTGAAACCCCCTGAAGAGTTCTTAGAATGTGACATAGACTTTTGAAACACCCTGAAGAGTTCTTAGAATGTGACATAGACTTTGAAACAAACCCTGAAGAGTTCTTAGAATGTGACATAGACTTTTGAAACACCCTGAAGAGTTCTTAGAATGTGACATGAAGACTTTTGAAACACCATGAAGAGTTCTTAGAATGAGTTCTTAGACATAGACTTTTGAAACACCATGAAGAGTTCTTAGAATGAAACACACCATGAAGAGTTCTTAGAATGTGACATAGACTTTTTGAAACACCATGAAGAGTTCTTAGAATGTGACATAGACTTTTGAAACACCATGAAGAAACCCCTGAAGAGTTCTTAGAATGTGACATAGACTTTGAAACACCATGAAAGTTCCCAAGTGAAGTGTTCTCTTAGAATGACATGAAACACCATAAGACTTTGTGAAAAAGACCCCCTGAAGAGTTCTTAGAATGTGAAACACCATGAAGAGTTCTTTGACTTTGAAACACCACACATAGACTTTTGAAACAACCTGAAGAGTTCTTAGAATGTGACATAGACTTTTGAAACACATAGACTTTGAAACACCACATGAGTTCTTAGAATGTGACATGAAATGACATAGACTTTTTGAAACACCCTGAAGAGTTCTTAGAATGTGACATAGACTTTGACACCCTTGAATGACATAGACTTTTGAAACACCATGAAGAGTTCTTAGAATGACATAGAAACACCCCTGAAAGACTTCTTAGAATGTGACATTTGAAACACCCTGAAAGAGTTCTTAGAATGTGACATAGACTTTGAAACACCCTTTCTTAGAAACAAACACCATGAAGAGTTCTTAGAATGTGACATAGACTTTTGAAACACCCTGAAGTGTTCTTAGACATGTGAAACATAGAGTTTTGAAACACCCTGAAGAGTTCTTAGAATGTGACATAGTTCTTACTTTGAAACACCCTGAAGAGTTCCAAGAATGTGACATAGACTTTTGAAACACCATGAAGAGTTCTTAGAATGTGACATAGACTTTTGAAACAACCTGAAGAGTTCTTAGAATGTGACATAGACTTTTGAAACACCCTGAAGAGTTCTTAGAATGTGACATAGACTTTTGAAACACCATGAAGAGTTCTTAGAATGTGACATAGACTTTTGAAACACCATGAAGAGTTCTTAGAATGTGACATAGACTTTTGAAACACCATGAAGAGTTCTTAGAATGTGACATAGACTTTTGAAACCCCCTGAAAAGTTCTTAGAATGTGACATAGACTTTTGAAACACCATGAAGAGTTCTTAGAATGTGACATTTGACTTTGAAACACCCCTAAAGAGTTCTTAGAATGTGACATAGACTTTTGAAACACCCTGAAGAGTTCTTAAAATGACATATTGAGACATAGACTTTGAAACACCCTGAAGAGTTCTTAGAATGTGACATAGACTTTTTGAAACCCCTGAAGAGTTCTTAAATGTGACATAGACTTTTTTGAAACACCCTGAAGAGTTCTTAGAATGTGACATAGAGACTTTGAAACACCTGAAGAGTTCTTAGAATGACATAGACTTTGAAACACCATGAAGAGTTCTTAGAATGACATAGACTTTTGAAACACCCCCAAGAGTTCTTAGAATGACATAGACTTTTGGAAACACCATGAAGACATAGACATTTGAAACTCTTAGAATGTGACATAGACTTTTGAGAGTTCTTTTGAAACACACCATGAAGAGTTCTTAGAATGTGACATAGACTTTGAAACACCATGAAGAGTTCATAGACTTTGAAACCCCCTGAAGAGTTCTTAGAATGTGACATAGACTTTGAAACACCATGAAGAGTTCTTAGAATGTGACATAGACTTTGAAAACACCCTGAAGAAAGTTCTTAGAATGTGACATAGACTTTTTGAAACACCATGAAGAGTTCTTAGAATGTGACATAGACTTTTAAACACCATGAAGAGTTCTGAATGTGTTCTTTGCATGACCCGTTTTGAAACACCCTGAAGAGTTCTTAGAATGTGACATAGACTTTGAAACACCATGAAGAGTTCTTAGAATGTGACATAGACTTTTGAAACACCCTGAAGAGTTCTTAGAATGTGACATAGACTTTGAAAACACCATGAAGAGTTCTTAGAATGTGACATAGACTTTGAAACTTTTGAAACACCATGAAGAGTTCTTAGAATGTGACATGGACTTTGAAACCCCTGAAAAGTTCTTAGAATATGACATAGACTTTGAAACACCCCTGAAGAGTTTCCTTAGAATGAGCACATAGAACTTTTGACATAGAAAACACCATGAAGAGTTCTTAGAATGTGACATAGACTTTGAAACCCTGAAGAGTTCTTAGAATGTGACATAGACTTTTGAAACACCATGAAGAGTTCTTAGAATGTGACATAGACTTTTGAAAACACCCTGAAGAGTTCTTAGAATGTGACATAGACTTTTGAAACACCCTGAAGAGTTCTTAGAACATGACTTTGAAACATGAACATTTTGAAAACACCATGAAGAGTTTGAAACACTGAAGAGTTCTTAGAATGTGACATAGACTTTGAAACACCCTGAAGAGTTCTTAGAATGACATATGGACTTTGAACAAACATGAAGAGTTCTTAGAATGTGACATAGACTTTTGAAACACCCTGAAGAGTTCTTAGAATGTGACATAGACTTGTTAAAACACCCTGAAAGTTGAAACACCACTGAAGAGTTCTTAGAATGTGACATAGACTTTTTGAAACACCATGAAGAGTTCTTAGAATGTGACATAGACTTTGAAACCCCTGAAGAGTTCTTAGAATGTGACATAGACTTTGAAACACCCTGAAGAGTTCTTAGAATGTAGACTTTTGAAACACCCTGAAGAGTTCTTAGAATGTGACATAGACTTTGAAACACCATGAAGAGTTCTTTTGAAAACACCCTGAAGAGTTCTTAGAATGTGACATAGACTTTGAAACCCCCTGAAGAGTTCTTAGAATGTGACATAGACTTTGAAACACCATGAAGAGTTCTTAGAATGTTCTTAGAAACACCATGATGAGTTCTTAGAATGTGACATAGGACTTTGAAACACCCTGAAAGAGTTCTTAGAATGTGACATAGACTTTTGACCCTGGAAGAGTTCTTAGAATGTGACATAGACTTTGAAACCCCCCTGAAAGAGTTCTTAGAATGTGACATAGACTTTGAAACCCCATGAAGAGTTCTCAGAATGAAAAACACCATGAAGAGTTCTTAGAATGTGACATAGACTTTGAAACACCATGAAGAGTTCTTTAGAATTTGTGAAGAGTTCATAGACTTTTGAAACACCATGAAGAGTTCTTAGAATGTGACATATAGACTTTGAAACCCCATGAAGAGTTTTTGAAACACCATGAAGAGTTCTTAAATGTGACATAGACTTTGAAAACACCCTTATGAAAGTTCTTAGAATGACATATACTTTTGAAACCCCTGAAGACAGAATGTGAGACTTTGAAACACCCTGAAGAGTTCTTAGAATGTGACATAGACTTTTGAAACACCCTTAGAATGAAGAGAAACAACCTGAAGAGTTCTTAGAATGTGACATAGACTTTTGAAACACCCTGAAGAGTTCTTAGAATGTGACATAGACTTTGAAACCCCATGAAGAGTTCTTTCTTAGAAATGTGACATAGACTTTGAAACACCCATGAAGAGTTCTTAGAATGTGACATAGACTTTTGAAACACCATGAAGAGTTAGACTTTTGAAACACCATGAATTCTTAGAATGTGACATAGACTTTTGATAGAAAGAGTTCTTAGAATGTGACATGAACTTTTGAAACACCCTTTCTTAGAAACACTTTTAAGAAACACTGAAGAGAATGTGATATTTTGAGAATTCTTAGAATGACATAGACTTTTTGAAAGTTCACAACCCATGAAGAGTTCTTAGAATGTGACATAGACTTTTGAAACAAAGAGTTCTTAGAATGACTTTTTTGAAACACCCTGAAGAGTTCTTAGAATGTGACATAGACTTTTGAAACACCCTGAAGAGTTCTTAGAAACATAGACTTTTTGAAACACTGAAGAGTTCTTAGAATGTGACATAGACTTTTGAAACACCCTTAGAAGAGTTTTGAAACTGAAGAGAATGTGACATAGACTTTTTGAAACACCATTTTGAAACATAGACTTTGAAAACCCCTGAAGAGTTCTAGAATGTGACATAGACTTTGAAACACCATAGAAAGAGTTCTTAGAATGTGACATAGACTTTTTCTTAGAAACATAGACTTTTGACCATGAAGAGTTCTTAGAATGTGACATAGACTTTTAGAAACACCCCAAGAGTTCTTAGAATGTGACATAGACTTTTTGAAACACCATGAAGAGTTCTTAGAATGTGACATAGACTTTTGAAACACCATGAAGAGTTCTTTGAAACACCCTGAAGAGTCCAAGAATAGACATAGACTTTTGAAACACCATGAAGAGTTCTTAGAATGTGACATAGACTTTTGAAACACCCTGACCCTGAGTTCTTAGAATGTGACATAGACTTTTGAAACCCCCTGAAAAGTTCCCTAGAAGAGTTCTTAGAATATGACATAGACTTAGAATGTGACATAGACTTTTGAAACACCCTTTGAAAAGTTCTTAGAATGTGACATAGACTTTGAAACACCCTGAAACTTAGAATGTGACATAGACTTTTGAAACACCCTGAAGAGTTCTTAGAATGTGACATAGACTTTTGAAACCCCAAGAGTTCTTAGAATGTGACATTTTTGGAAAAGAGTTCTTAGAATGTGACATAGACTTTGACACCATGACCCCAAAGAGTTCTTAGAATTTTGAAACACCCTGAAAAAGTTCTTAGAATGACATAGACTTTTGAAACACCATGAAGAGTTCTTAGAATGTGACATAGACTTTTGAAACACATAGACTTTTGAAACACCCTGAAGAGTTCTTAGAATGTGACATAGACTTTTGAAACTTTTTAGAATGTGAAACTTTGAAACCCCTGAAGAGTTCTTAGAATGTGACATAGACTTTTGAAACACCATGAAGAGTTCTTAGAATGTGACATAGACTTTTGAAACCCCCTGAAGAGAAACACCCCTGAAGAGTTCTTAGAATGTGACATAGACTTTTGAAACACCAAGAGTTCTTAGAAGAGTTTTTGAAACTTAGAATGACATAGACTTTTGAAACACCATGAAGAGTTCTTAGAATGTGACATAGACTTTTGAAACACCTGAAGAGTTCTTAGAAGTGAGTTTGAAACTTTCTTAGAATGTGACATAGACTTTTGAAACACCATGAAGAGTTCTTAGAATGTGACATAGACTTTTGAAACACCCTGAAGACATAGACTTTTGAAACTTAGAATGTGACATAGACTTTTGAAAACACCTTTTGAAGAAGTTCTTAGAAGAGTTCTTAGTTCTTAGAATGTGACATAGACTTTGAAACACCATGAAGAGTTCTTAGAATGTGACATAGACTTTTGAAACACCTGAAGAGTTCTTAGAATGTGACATAGACTTTTGAAACTTAGAATGTGACTGAAGAGTTCTTAGAATGTGACATAGACTTTTTGAAACACCCTGAAGAGTTCTTAGAATGTGACATAGACTTTTCTTAGAAACACCCCCTGAAGAGTTCTTAGAATGTGACATAGACTTTTGAAACAAACTTACAATGAAGAGTTTTGAAACTTAGAATGTGACATAGACTTTTGAAACACCATGAAGAGTTCTTAGAATGTGACATAGACTTTCTTAGAAACACTTTTAAAACCCCTGAAGAGTTCTTAGAATGTGACATAGACTTTTGAAACTTAGAGACTTTGACATAAGAGTTCTTTGAAACACCCCTGAAAGAGTTCTTAGAATGTGACATATAGACTTTTGAAACACCATGAAGAGTTCTTAGAATGTGACATAGACTTTTGAAACACCATGAAGAGTTCTTAGAATGTGACATAGACTTTTGAAACACCCTGAAGAGTTCTTAGAATGTGACATAGACTTTTGAAACACCCTGAAGAGTTCTTAGAATGTGACATAGACTTTTGAAACACCATGAAACTTACTTTTGAAACACCCTGAAGAGTTCTTAGAATGTGACATAGACTTTTGAAACACCCTGAAGAGTTCTTAGAATGTGACATAGACTTTTGAAACACCCTGAAGAGTTCTTAAATGTGACATAGACTTTTGAAACACCATGAAGAGTTCTTAGAATGTGACATAGACTTTTGAAACACCATGAAGAGTTCTAGAATTTGACATAGACTTTTGAAACACCCTGAAGAGTTCTTAGAATGTGACATAGACTTTGAAACACCCTGAAGAGTTCTTAGAATGTGACATAGACTTTTGAAACACCCTGAAGAGTTCTTAGAATGTGACATAGACTTTTGAAACATAGACTTTGTGACAAGACAAACACCTGAAGAGTTCTTAGAATGTGACATAGACTTTTGAAACACCCTGAAGAGTTCTTAGAATGTGACATAGACTTTTGAAACACCCTGAAGAGTTCTTAGAATGTGACATAGACTTTTGAAACACCATGAAGACTTCTTAGAATGTGACATAGACTTTTAGAAACACCCTGAAGACTTCTTAGAATGTGACATAGACTTTTGAAACACCATGAAGAGTTCTTAGAATGTGACATAGACTTTTGAAACACCCTGAAGAGTTCTTAGAATGTGACATAGACTTTGAAACTTTGAAAGTTCTTAGAATGTGACATAGAAGAGTTCTTAGAATGTGACATGACATTTGAAACACCCTGAAGAGTTCTTAGAATGTGACATAGACTTTTGAAACCCCTAACACCCTGAAGAGTTCTTAGAATGTGACATAGACTTTTTGAAACCCCTGAAGAGTTCTTAGAAACATAGACTTTTGAAACACCCTGAAGAGTTCTTAGAATGTGACATAGACTTTGAAACACCCTGAAGAGTTCTTAGAATGTGACATAGACTTTTGAAACACCCATGAAGAGTTCTTAGAATGTGACATAGACTTTTTGAAACACCATGAAGAGTTCTTAGAATGTGACATAGACTTTGAAACACCCTGAAGAGTTCTTAGAATGTGACATAGACTTTTGAAAAGTGACATTTTGAAACACCTGAAGAAGTTCTTAGAATGTGACATAGACTTTTGAAACCCTGAAGAGTTCTTAGAATGTGACATAGACTTTTGAAACACCCTGAAGAGTTCTTAGAATGTGACATAGACTTTTGAAACACCCTGAAGAGTTCTTAGAATGTGACATAGACTTTTGAAACACCAGAAGAGTTCTTAGAATGACATAGACTTTTGAAACACCATGAAAAGAGTTAGACTTTTGAAACACCCTGAATGTGACATAGACTTTTGAAAACACCTGAGGATTCTTAGAATGTGACATAGACTTTTGAAACACCCTGAAGAGTTCTTAGAATGTGACATAGACTTTTGAAACACCATGAAGAGTTCTTAGAATGTGACATAGACTTTTGAAACACCCTGAAGTGTTCTTAGAATGTGACATAGACTTTTTGAAACACCATGAAGAGTTCTTAGAATGTGACATAGACTTTTGAAACACCCTGAAGAGTTCTTAGAATGTGACATAGACTTTTGAAACCCCCTGAAGAGTTCTTAGAATAGACATAGACTTTTGAAACACCCTGAAGAGTTCTTAGAATGTGACATAGACTTTTGAAACACCCTGAAGAGTTCTTAGAATGTGACATAGACTTTTCTTAAACACTTTTGAAAACCATGAAGTTCTTAGAATGACATAGACTTTTGAAACAGTTCTTAGAATGTGACATAGACTTTTGAAACACCATGAAGAGTTCTTAAAAAGTTAGACTTTTGAAACACCCTGAAGAGTTCTTAGAATGTGACATAGACTTTTGAAACACCCTGAAGAGTTCTTAAATGTGAGTTTTTAAACACCCTGAAGAGTTCTTAGACATAGACTTTTGAAACACCCTAAAGAGTTCTTAGAATGTGACATAGACTTTTGAAACACCCTGAAAAGTTCTTAGAATGTGACATAGACTTTTGAAACACCCTAAAGAGTTCTTAGAATGTGACATAGACTTTTGAAACACCCTAAAGAGTTCTTAGAATGTGACATAGACTTTTGAAACACCCTGTAGATTAACTTTAATATTTCCAATAAGAAAAATTCTTTGATGAATTTTAAACCGAATTTAAATTGACTGGAATGATTTTTTTAAATCGCTAACATTGTCCATATCGACAAATCTGTAAAAACAGAGTAATTCTCTTTATTAAAAAGATTTTTTAAAATAAAATTTACTATTCTTAAACTTTATTTGGGGATCATTAACTGATTTAAACTTTAATCTAAATTAAAATAAATATTACTTACTTTTAGTTTAAAATATCGCAGAAAAGTGTTTTTTACATGTATATGGGTGTTTGTATGAAGTGTTCACTGATTTGTCTATAACGTGAAGACTGATTTGTGAAATACTTGTACTAAAATTACATTACCAACTAAAAGCCCTTTTTCGATCATTTTTAACTACCCAGTAAAAATTAAAATATTTAAAAACATTTTAATACTTTATTGAATTTTAAGTACTTTGAAGACGTTTGTTGAAGAAACGTTAGAAAATTACCAATAAATTGTAAATTTACCAATAAATTTAATATAGTACCGCTTTTATTTTATGATAATGTTCTGTATGGACATCCGTATTTACAAAAATCAGCACGTTTATACACACAGGCAAAAATTAAAAATTGCTTTTTATGGAAGTAGGGGTGTTTGTGATGGAGTCGTGTAAGGTTGGGTTGGGTTTTCTTTGTCTGGCTACAATGGCTAATCTTATCCGACTCCCTGCTAAAACTGATTAATGTAGTAGTTCTGATGTTTTTTTTGGGGGGGGTTGTTGTTTTTTATTACTGTATGCTAAGACTTTAACTGATTGATGTTTTAGTTCCAGTAGTTTTTGGTGTTTATTTATTTGTTTTTTCTTAAATAGACTTTAAGATTATGATTGGGTTGTGTTTTTAAACCTATTGCTTTAATTGAACTTGTTAATAGATTTTGAAATTGTAATTTTTTCTTTTTATAAAATGCTAATTGTTTAAGGCGAATATTTGGTGGTGTCGGCAAAAAAACGTTATTTCATTTCTTTGATTTAATAAATTATCGTTTTTTAGAAACCTAATAATGTGTAGTTTTTTATGTAGGCATAAAGGGCATGGGTCATCCCAGGTTTTACAAATTCTTGTTCTATTTATTATTTTTCATTTTACTTTTGGTGTTTTATTTGTTTTTTTTAAATGTCAGAAATACTTCGATAGGGATGTTTGGTTTATGTTTCTAATATTATTGAAGGAGCTTTGGTGTAGTCTCCATCTTATTTTAAATTCATTCTTCGTGGATCCTATATATATATATCTTTTCAATATTTGGACTCTCGATGGATGAGATTGTGCATTGGTGGACCACAGATTCTATGCGGCATTTATTATTCAAAGGGCGATTGACATATCACAAACACTTCCATCAAAGCAGTGACTCCTTGATAAAGAAAAAGCAAACCCTATACCATACCTCCATTTCAAAACTATAAATGAGTAAAATATTCCGTACCATAGTTATTCCAAAACAACGCTTGAGAATTAAACTGTCACCCAGTAGTTAAGGTTTGATATTGGAATTAAGCTTAAATACTGCTGACCAGTTTCGAAACATAGTAATTTCTTTGTCGCAATGGAATCATATTTTTAAAAAAGTAATTATAATATATATATATATATATATATATATATATATATATATATATATATATATATATATTTGTTTAAAAATAGAGTTGATAATGCATTTCGCCATTTAAGGTTTCATCAGATCCGAAAACCAAAGAATTAAATGTGGGTATGCTTACTGCTTTTTTCTTAAGTGGAATGCATTATCAATTCTATTTTAATTCGATACAAAAAACTTGGAAAATACATTAACAACTTTCGACTCAAACTAAGAATTGTAAAGAAAAGATACCAGAATAAATATTAACGACTTTTTTAAATGTCACTCATTTTCTTTCTTCTTTAATCACGAGACTCGCCAACTTAGGGGAAAAAAGTACTAAGATTTATTATTTAAGCATACACACAAATACATATATACACATTTCATTCTTTCGTTTTCGGATCGGATGAAGCCTTAAATGATGAAATGAATTATCAACTCTATTTTTAAACCAATATATATATTTCATTTCTTTAAATTAAATGATGAAATGAAATATCAAATTTATTTTTAAACAAATATATATAAAATGCCATGTATGGACGTACGTATTTGCAAAAATTGACACGTTTATACACACAAAATAGATTCAAAATTCTTTTTAAAATATTTGGAGTCGTTTAATTGTAGTGAGCTTTTCCATTTATTATTAGTAAATACAATTTTAATTTAGTAACATTATTACTTTACTGCTACAAATAAATACAGAATTTTAAAGATTTAAATGTATTCAGAAAAGCAATTAAAAGCTTTTCTAATTAAATAATGTCTTAGTTTTCTTTCATTTTTTTTTTTTTATTTATTTTACGGTTCAAATCAGATTTTCTGTAACTGGGGGTCCTGTTTGAGAAAAAAATAACACGATTATATTCTCCCAGGACTTGTCCTTATAACTACTATAAACATTAAGTGATACAAAAAGAATTTCTCATTATTTGAGTGCGGTATGGGTGGGGGTAACAGATGTAAAAAAAATATTGTTAGCAAGATTTTCTAAAAAAGAGAAACATTTCATAAATAATTTAATTAATTTCTGAATAATTCCTTGAAGTTTCATTAAAATTCGATAATTATTTGATTTTTGCAAGAATTTCCATTTTAATGTTTTTCACCGCAAAAGGTCACTAAAAATTCCCTTATAAATTTATGGTGGTACGTTGACGCCAGTAAAAAAGATTTTTTTACTGAAATTTTCGTGTTCTTTTTTACTCTAGTGTAAAGCGGACTTTTATCTGTCTTTTTGATTATAGTGTAAATTATTAAAAAAATATATAATAAAAAAAGAAATGTAAGTCCATATGAAAATAATCAAAGGAAAAAAATTTTGAAATTCAATAAACTAAATTTTTTATTACACTTTTATTGCACTTTCCTTAGGGAGAGAGTTTAATAAAAGATGGCTCGAATAAATTTGATGTGTAAAATTTAGTTTTTAAATTCGTATTAAAATAAGCGCCAGTCCTTTGGTCTGAAAAAAAAGACACCAAATAAAGTCGGTTAAGTGTCGTAGTTTCAGAAAAAGATCCATTTTGTTTTTTTAACCACTGAGTAATATAATTTCCGTCTACACTAATTTAATACTGAGTTTGAGTCTGGGGACTGTTTGAAATTATTTAATGAGTCGAGTTGTTCAGAAGGATTTTGGTGTTCACGTGCGAATGTCCGAGGACTGTTTCTGATAATAACAACGACAACAGCAACAATGCTGCCACCGCCAACGACAATAAAGAAAAAGAAAGAAAGACGAAGAAAATAAAGAAAATGAAAGATAAAGAAACTGAAAGAAAGAAAAAGGAACATGATTCTTAAAATTAGAGGTAGTTTTTTAAAACTGAACTATTGTTAAATTCCCGGCAACGCGGTTAATTTTCCAACCTTCTCAAAAGATTTTTTGTCTTTACAAGTATGTAAGCAAGTTAAAATTTTATTCAAAATTTTATATAAGATTCAATGGGCTTAACATTTCAATTTTTGAACTGATTATCTTGCCTAAATAGTAATGAGGCGCACAAAGGATTTTTTTTTTTGTATTCTGTTCTGTTGTTTTTTTGTTGTTTTTTTTTCATGTCATTGTAATAAATATTAGTCTGTTTCAAATTTCACATTGGAGTTTCGAGTCTTGTTTTTTATGTATACGCCTTATACAATTCCGGATAAGAAACGTGACACCCTCTCTTCCTAAAAACATATTTTAAAACCACTACTATGTGTACCTTTTTTACTCAAGTGTAAACCAGACCCATGCCTATCTTTCATTGAGTCGCCTAGATATTATCTTAGTCTGGCACGAGGCCGCAGTTTTGGAGCGCCGAGTAAGAATCGAAGTCACTACACAGCGGTAATGGGCTAAAAGGCTGGATCACTAATTTCTACGCGGGTACAAGTCGCCTGGTGAAGTTTTTTTTTTCATTTGGGAGAGTAACATTTTACTTTTAAAAACTCGACTTATACACGGGGCGTATACGACACTTGAAAGTGTGAAAGAACGTTATTCGTATTTTCTCGCTGGAGATACATTTTGAGGACGTGCGTACGTCTTCGAAAGTTGGAAAGTAAGCAATAATGATTCATCTTTGAAATTTATCTCTACATTTCTACAGTTACATAAGATCCAGACTGACGCGGCTGACAAGGCCAAAAATCACCTACAAAAAGCAACACACATCACAGGCTACGCGGTCTGACATGATACGGTTTATTTAAGTGATTTGCCCACGGGTTGATACGTTCTGCTTTGTACGAGAAAATCTAGTTGCCTTTACCTTGTCGAGTGACACCTCTTTTTCACATTTGCTTGATGTAAAAATCACGGGGATTAAGATTTCAAAGATATAAACACTCGGAAGACAAGATGATGCCAAATATTTATCAGACTTCTACATCTAAGTGTCGTGTCCCCTCAGGATCACGGCTCTCCACAACTTCTTATCCGTCGTATCGCTTAGCAAAGTATGTCTTTTTATTATCCATCCCTACTCTCTGGACTTATCACGTTCAAGAAGGAATCATGAAGAGACAGGAAAAATACGAAAACCATAGTTAGAGGTCAGAAGACAATGCAGAAAGCAGAGGGAGGAATCTCATGCCTTCTTTCCACATTCCAGCTTCGTCTGCCATACCTGTAGAAGATTCTGTCATACAAAGATCAAATTGTTAAGCCGCCCCAAACACGGCTCACACAGGACCGAATTTCGGTTAAACAGGGAGATAATTCTTACTATTATTACTACTACTACTACAACTAATAATAATAATAATAATAACTATAATAATAGTAATGTTTTAATACAGCATTTCGGTCGACATACTCTTCGACTTTGCTGCATCACCCTGATTATGATTCCATAACTTTTTATTAACTTTAATCTTAATTTTCATTAAATATTATTTTAATCTATTTTAATTGATTTTTTATAAGGAAATAATCAAGATTTTGACTTTCCACAGTCTTAAAGTAAAGAAACTCCAACCAATACGAGATTGATTGATTTGTTTTTACGGCTTAATAACCTTTTTTCAGGTTATTTAATGCCAGAATACATGTTTAGATTATAAGGATTTGGGTACGACATAATGATTTACTGATACAGGTCGTACTGATTAACCCATAGCTGAGGGAGAAGATGTGGACTCATATATATCTCAGGTGTTTTGCGCGTAAATGTATATAACGGACCTGACTGGAAATAGAACTCGGCACTCCGATTTTCAACTCCGAGCCGTTATCCATTACACCACCCGCACATCCAAGCTTGCAGCAGCTGGTATTCCTAAGCGGACACCCATGTAAGTACTGACGAAGCTCGACGTTGCTTAACTTCAGTGATCGTACGAGGTTTCACGGTTTCAACCGCATCAACAGTAGAAGAAGCGATAAGAGTTAGTTGACTTGCGAAACTTATTTTCCTGGAATTCATTTTGATTGATTGAATGGTTTGTCTGTTTAACGACATATCAACACCTTATGGGTCATTTCATGCCGAAATTTAATTTTCTTCGGAGCTTGGAAGTAATAAAAATATGATTGCAGTTATTCTACTTTCACAGTTGAATACATGGTAGATGATACTCAGCTTTTGTGCATATAAACGTTTGTGTGGGTTTGATTCCTAGAGGCTGTGATGTGTGTTTTGTATTGTTTTATTGAATTTATATTTTGGAATATAGTTTGATTTAATAAATTCTAGGATATTATATGGATTAATATCATGAAAGTGCTTTGTTTGTTTGACTGTATTTTAAACGAATTTCGGTGAAGTCTCTACAGTTTGTTAATATGTGCCTATAAATATGTATTATTGGTAATTTTTATATAAAATGTATTGTTGATATTTTTACTATTTTTATACTTTCATGATGTTTTGATTTTGTTTGGGGAGGTTCATTATTTGCTTATGGCCGGGACCCAAACTGGTGCTACCACCACAGTTTAGGGTGGACCTGGGAACAACAGCAATTAAGAGCTCAGGGATCATACAAGAACCGCTGTTTCAACGCTTTAACCGCATCAATACTAGAAAGAGCGATAACAGTTAGTGGATTTGCAAAACCTATTTTCCTCAAATGTGTTTTGAGTGAATGATTGTTTTTTTCTGCTTAACGGCATATCAACTCCTCATGGGTCATTTAATGCCGAAATTTACTTTTCTTCGGAGCTTGGAAGTAATAAAACTAGGATCAATGTTATTCTGCTTTCGCAATTGAACACATGGTAGATGATACTCAACTTTTTTGCAGATACATGTTTGTGTGGACATGATTAATAGCGGCGATGATGTATGTGTTTTATGTTGTAGTTTTGTCGGAGTTATATTTTGGAATATAGTTTGATTTAAGAAATTGTAGGATATTATATGGATTAATATCATGAAAGAGTTCTTTCATGTTAGTTGTTTGGTCGTATTTTAAACGGATTTGGGTGAAGTCATTACAATTTGTTAATATGTGCGTATTGTTGGTACTTTTACTATAAATGTATATTGCTTGTAATTTTTTATATAAAAATGTATTGCTCGTATTTTTACTAAAAAAAAAAGGTATTTTTACGCTTTCATGGTGTTTTCTTTTTGTTTAGGTGTTCACTATTTGCCTATAGCTGGGACCCTAACAGGTGTTACCACACCCCTGGGAAAAACGGCAATTAAGAAGAGAAATGTGTTTTAAGAAAAAAAATTATAAATTTCAACTGACATTAATGCTAACTGTTCGGTCAATGTTTTTAACGTATGTTGATATGCCGAGCGTAACAGCAAAATTGTCCATTTATTAGATTAAGCTTTGAACCTTTGTACCTTAAAAATGATTAAAGATATCTTACTGGAATTCTCCGAGGTTTTTATAACACTATTGGACTCTACTTTGAGAAATAAGACTGTATAATTACTCTCTAAGCCTAACAGAAGTATCGTGATGAAATCGATCAGAAACGAAAATGATACGTTCATCATTAATTAATCATAGCTAAGTATCGGAAGCTCATGAAGGGTTAAAATAAAGTTATTTATAAAATGTATATCATTTTCCACGATCATTTTCCAACTTATTCAAGATGATCTTCACCCTCTCTAACCTTCTAATTTTCTGTCCTGGATAACAAGGTGCCTCACACATTTCATGTACAATTTCATTTTCAAGTCATTTTTCACTGCTCTTTGAACTGTCATAGCTGAAACTCCTCTCTCTCAATTGCCAAGCGTCTTATGGGTTGTTGGATCTTTTCTATAATATCTCTTTCGTTCTAAGTTGGAATGATGATCCCTATTCCTGTTGTGACCTCCTGGTCTAATTTCCCTCTCTAGTGTTCCCTCTTTTTTAAACTTATTCACCGTTTTCTGGATGTTTGTTGAATTCACTTTGAAGACGGAAACCGGAGTATGAATGTTGGTACCATTACTGAAGGCCTGAATTATTTTTCCTCTTACCATTGCTCATTTGGGAAGACAGTGAGGCTGACACAAAACGATTTTAACCAGTTCTCTTTCTAGGTGAATAACTCAGAGTTTTTAAGTGATTCTTACGACATATGTGTGTCAAGATGGCTAAACGTCCGATATGAAAACCTGGAAAAAAGTAAGTCAATTAGTTTAGTGTTTTTCTTTTTTGATATTAAACCTTTATGGGATGGACAATTATCATATGCTGTTACACGAATTAGACAATTTTTCTCTTACACCTGGTATATATATATATATATATATATATATATATATATATATATATATATATATGTAAGCAAATATATGGATATAGATCCGACAATATGAAGAAAAATATACGGAAAAAAAAACAAACAAAAATCCTAATATGCAATTATGCTGTTTTAATGTTAATATAATGCCAACGTCGGACGATGGACATAAGAGCAAGATAATTTCGATTTTGATTCTGTGAAGATTTTAAAATATTTTCATAATAAAAATCTTAGGCTAATTAATGAAGCAGGCATAATCTATCTCACGCACGGTGAACACTAGACCTGGTTTCTTTAATATTTCCCCTTTTCTAGCAAGATTAATGCTCGACAAACGTACATATAAACGTACATATAAGTTTTAGATCAAAATAAAATTCTTTTCGTTTTTCATTCAAAATACTCAAATTTTAGGAATACGTTTTCACAACATCGCCCACGTGACGACGACGTGATCATATTTAAACGGAACGCTGATCTTATAAAAGATTTCAGTTATCTGTTTGGATTAGTATTGCTTTTATGTCCATCGTCTTTTTCATGTTGAATTGAATATGGTCTAATGTTAATTATGTTTTATGAATATGTCCTGAAGATGGTCTCTTAGACCGAAACGTCCGACGTTGACATTATATTAACATTAAAACAGCATAATTGCATATTAGGATTTTTGTTTGTTTTTTTTCCGTATATTTTTCTTCACATATATATATATATATATATATATATATACTAGTATATATATATATATATATATATATATATATATATATATATACTAGGTATATATATATATATATATATTTAAGCATTACGCCCCAAGCAAGGCGTGAAGAAACTAGGATGCAGGGGGTAGCGGATGATTTGGAGCGAGAGCAGATAGGTGTGATAGGAGAAAGAATGAGGAGAAGGATAGTGGGTAGATCAAGGTATATATATATATATATATATATATATATATATATATATATACCAGGTGTAAGAGCAGTCTTAATTGTTCTGGCGAAACAAGCTTGCTAACCATTACACCGCCTCGAGGTGCCCTTCTTTCCTGTACATAGACTGTGTAAAAGAGAGAGGGATTGAGAGGATACAGTCTCCAAACAAAAGTTGAGAATTGAGACAGTGGAAAATGCTAACCTAACAAACAGACATCAACAGTTTTAATATAGGTTCCCCACCCACAGAGTCATATTTGTCTTTTATTCTGTCCTGACAACGCCTATCTAACTACCTGACAGAAGCGAAACACGTTGTCAATATATACAATTTGCCTGAGGATCGCAAAATATAATCATAATATTATGCTCTACTGCGTATCCAGCACTGGTTTTAAAAATAAATGCTAAAGAACTGTAGAGAATATATCTGACTGTTCTTCCTTTTTAATTTGATATATATATATATATATATATATATATATATATATATATATATATATATAGTACCGTCAAAATGTTTGGGGCCACCTTAAAATGAAATATCTTTAAAATGTAGCAGATAAAATTTCAGTAACTACATTGTATTTGCTTTTATTTTGACAAAAATAATCCCTTAACTATTAAAGAAAAACTTTCATACAACAGTATCATATTTTGTTTTTGTTAATAAAACCACCGCCTGCCTTAATTATTGCTTCACAAATTCTTGGCATTCTTTCCAACGGAAAAAGCTTACTCTCACTCTTTGGATATTCTCTTCGAACTCTCCTATCCAATTCATCCCATACTAATTTAGTGGAAGAGAGGTCAGGCGAATTAGTCGACCAAGTATAATTTCCAAAATTTTATTGCTTTCTTTTGACTCAAGGTAATTTAGAAGAGTTTTGCATCGTTGTCTTGTTGAAAGATTTTTTTCCATTTCTACATAAAGCAGATAGTATAGCATGTCTTTGTAAAATCGAATGATATTGTTCTTTTTTCGTGATACCCTTCATCTGAATCCAATCTCCAGATCTCTCTTCCCCAAAACACCCACACACATAACAGACCCACCAGCATGCTTAACTGTTGAAACCACACATTCATCACTCAGTCTTTCTCTTGCCTTTCTTTTTACATACTCTCTCCTCTTACTAATAAAAGATTCAAATTTGGACACGTCTGTCCACAATACATTTTGCTATTCTTTCAAAGTTCTGTTCTCATGCTTTTTTGTCAATAAGTCATTTCTGCATATTCACCTTCTATAACAGGAGTTTATTGATGGCAATGCACCCCACTGAGCCCTGCTGATCTAAGTCGATTTTTCACTGTTGAGAGCGGCATAGGTTGCTGTCAAAAAAAATTAATTTCATTTGTCAACTCTGGAGCAGTTTTCCTTCTATTTGTTTTGTTCTCAATAACCAAGTGTTTATCTTCAACAGCAATTGTCACTTTTGGTGCTCCAGTTCTTTTTCCGTTAACATTTGCACCAGTTTCTAACTTCCTTTGTTGCTGTTCAACTTGTTGGTAATTTGTATTTGAGAGTAGCCTTTTATATTTATAAAACTTAACTTTGTAGCCTCACCCCAATGCTTAGCTGCTTTAATTTTGCAATTTTGTGCAAATTACTTCAAAAATTTTTTAAAAAACTATGAAAAAACTGTTGTCATGAATTGCTGTTGAAGATAAATCTTTTTTTTCTTCGAATAGAGACAGCTACATATATTTTCTGTACAACATTAGTCAGTGTTGAGTTAACATTTAGAACCTGCATTTACATTTAATTGTGTTGAATATTTTGGCAATCTAAAAAATTCCACTGAAGGGTTAATGGCGGAAAAAATATAATGTTTTTCATAGAAAATATTCTAAGTTAGCAGAATGTATTATGGACAGAGGAATCCAAAATTTGAACGTTTTGGAGCCTGGAGAAAAACTTGAAAATTTACTGAAATTTTATCTTTCGCTTTAAAAACAAATACAAACATATCTCATTTTAAGTTGTTATTTTAAGAAATGTAGGGTATTCCTAAACCTTTTGGTTGTAAAACACACACACACACACACACACACACACACACACACACACACACACATATATATATATATATATATATATATATATATATATATATATATATATCCAAATAAGAGAAAGAATAAATGGGGAAAATCCACAGTTCGTAGGATTTTTTAAAAATGTGCTCAATACAAAGTAGACCAAAATATTATTATAATATTTTTATTATAAGAGATTATAATAAAAACATTTTTGAAATCGCTACACGAAAGCTTTCATGTTTCAATACTATGATTGTACTTCCTCAGGCGATGGTTGGTGACTGGTGATAAAATTATTTTTTAGGGAAATTTTAAAACAAATCGTTACCTATTTCCGAAAATTAAAGTCGGGATGGGGAGTAAGGTCAGAATTAACAATATAGTTGTGGGTATGTCTTGATTAACCAATTAAATGTCAGATCTACGCTAAAAAAAATAAGGTATCAACATATATTATCTAACAACGCGTACAGAAATATGACGTCTCTTTCTAAACAATTTTTGAACCTGAAAGAAGTTAACAAAACCCCTACGATAAAATGGAAAATATTAAAAAAATAGAACTTGTAAATGTTTACATGAACTATGTTTCCTATGTTTACAGGAAAAATTTCAAATAAAATTTCCTAACAAAAAAGATCTGTTAAACCAAAGAAGTGAATTAACAGTAAAATTCCGACACCGTCTATCTTCTACCTTAAAATATAGTTAAAAAATCTACCTTTGGATCTTGTCGGTATTGCTGAGAAGGTGGGTATGTCGTCTGGGCAACTTAGGTTAACATTGCCTATGCCTGCATCCTAGAAAGGTCATTCAAGTCTCCCCACCAAAGGACTGAATTTTGACCAAACAGGGTACATTTATCTCGCGAGATAAACGTATGCCTAATTTTATATACAACGGACTTGACTCTGGCTGTACTAGTGGGCAGCGTTTATAAATAAAAGTTAGTTGGATAAGAATGAATGTTTTTAAGTCGTTCTCTAAATCTAAGAAAGTCGTTTCTTTTCAAACTAGTTCCATTCATTTGAATTTTGTCGGCTGAATCTTTTTAAACCTGAATTATAAAGTTTTAGTTTAAAAGAAGCTTTTCTTATTGACTCTAAAATAATTATTTATTAGATTTGAGCTTAAATTTGTTTTAAATTACTACACCTTTCCCGGACATAAAAATATCAATATATAGTTGTGATGTTTACATGTGCTCTACAAGCAATAGCCACCATGCGGCCATTAATTTTAAATTCACGAAATCATGATTTGATGTTACAACCTGTGTTTATTATTTATTTTTCCTTAGATAGGGTCTCAGCTATGGGCAAATAGTTAACTCCTAATCTGAGGTAAGTACACTATGAAAGTGTAAAAATAGGTTTTAATACCAGAAATACTTTGTAAAAAATTATTTCCATCAATAAATTTTTAGGAAAAAACTAATACCAACAATATTACTGCCAGCAAGAGTTTTTTGAAAAAAATTATTACCAGCAATACATTTTTGCAAAAAAAATATTACGACAAATAGTTTTCTGACAAAACAAAATATTACCAGCAATAAAGATTTTGTCGGTATTAAATAACTCATTGAGGTTGATATGCCGTAAAACAAAACAAACCAAAGCAAACCAATTCTTAGATATTATTTTTTAGGTTTCACATGCTTAAACAAAGTTAGCAAGTAAGTGCTTCGATCAATCACATTGGCTTCGACGAATGCAAAAGCGAAACGTGCATTTTTTTTAAATAGGGTAATTGAAACTTATTTGGCTGTGAAAGCTTTCCGTGGCTAATTGGGCTAAAGCACGCCGGAAAAAATGCTGGTTTCCTCTATAATGGGGACGTAGATTCTAACCCATCTGAAAAGCATACTCCCATTATTAAATCTCTCGAATGAACAGACCGATGGACATAAAGTTAAATTGTTTAAAAAATACAGGGATATCCAGTTAAGCACGTGTACCTATTAAATAGGACATTAAAAGTAATATATATATAAGTAATTCATCGAGTCTGAAACCTCAACAGAACGCACTGGACCGCCGTTTCATCCCATATTTGGGACTCATCAGCATCCACTACCGAGAATTGAAACCCTGACGGTTAGGTTGTCAAGCAAACATTATACCAACTGCTCCAACAGGACTCGGGTTGTTGAGGTTTCAGACTCGATGAATTAGTTAAAGATGATTATCAAATCCTCATAATAATTTCTATCATGTGTATATCATTGCTTGAACCGGCTTCTAATGCTCTAGAGTAAGCAGCTTGGTGATAGTAGTCGTGGCTCCAAGGGTCACAGTCCTATGGTTAGAGAGAATCTCAGTTGAGTTCCACCACGGAACATGTGAGCGAGCGGCACTATATTGAGTCTGATTTGCTATCGCTTCGTCACCGAGGCCCGTTGGAACATTCAGTGCTTTTTGCATTCTGTTGAGGTTTCAGACTCGATGAATTACTTAAATAATTTCTATCATATATATATATATATATATATATATATATATATATATATATATATATATATATATATATGATAGAAATTATTATGGTTTGAAGTTATTATTACTGATATATATATATATATATATATATATATATCAGAATAACTATATATATATATATATATATATATATATATATATATATATCAGTAATAAAACTCAAACCAAGGGTGAGGGATCCCACCACCACTACTCGACTCAAAGGATGCTCTCCCAATCAAAACACCTTGGTAACGGACCTGTTCTGGATTATTACAATTTTTAACAAAACTTGATGTATAATTTGGCGTCTCAAAAGAATTTTAGCATCTAAAATATCACTTAATTATAAATATCTCCAATTTTCAGCGCGGAAAGTTTGACAACTTTGTAAAAAAAAAAAAAAACTTTGCAAAAAAAAAAATGAAGCTAGGAAACGTGTATAAAACTTAATTTTATGGTCAATATTTTTTCTGTTATTTGTCAAGTCACTGTTGTTAGGTAATTTTCATATGCATAATTATTCCACATCAACGCACGGTAGTCAAAATTTCTACCTTTTTTTAAGTGTCTCTCTCACCTTTCCTGTTTATCGCATTGTATTCGCGGCGTCGAACGATGACATCAAACTGTTTATCGCAGTCATTCATTCACTATTTCTTGTCTAGCCGAATCACGACTCACACAGGCGCGCATATTCACACACACATCCATATATACATAAACACATAATAACCAAGAGACACTCGAGAAAATTTTTTTCAGCTCGACTTTCTGTTCGTTTTTGGCTTGTTTATTGTTGTTTTTTCATAGATGCAATATTGTAATGAACAGAAAAATGAATTTAAAGTCAAGATTTGAAGGTATAAAGTCGAAGACAAAAGGCATTCTTTGCGTTACTGTTGTACATTTCCCTATTCCTTGTCTAGGCGAATCTCGACAGCACACACAGACGAACACTAAGCACGCACGCAAGCAAGCGCATACACGAGATTAGAACTTTTTTTTCACTTGGACAGATTTTTTTCTCACCCAACTTTCCTCTATTTTTTACCTTGTTTAACATTATGATTGACAGAAAAATTAATTCAAAATCAACATTTAAGACTACGAAATTGAAACAAAGTTTATTGTAACCTAGGCAAGATTACTGAATAGAATAATCAAACGAAAGTTGGTAATGAACGATAATACTTAGGACAAGAACAACACATATAAGATTTGCCAGCGGCGCGTAGAAGTAGTAGCAAACTGCTAGAAGTGAGTCATGTGAATTCCACAATGAATCTCCAACTGCAGGATACCTACCAACCGCCCCACGCAATCAGATGTGGCACAAGGCCGTGAGCTCAGCCAAAAAATCCCTGTTGAGCCCGTATAAAACGGGATTGGGTAGCTGTGTCCCGAGACGAGACTCTGCCCTTCGACATAGCCTCGTCTGGGGATCCTCTCCGCCCGGAGGCAGAGAGTTTCACCAGCACAACAGGAGACGAATCTCCTGCTGCAGGATATCTATCGACCGCCCCACGCAGTCAAATGTGGCATAAGACCGAATTTTAATGTGGGGTATCCGAGTCCGTAGGCTCGGCCAAAAATTCCCCGTAGAGCCCGTATAAAACGGGGTCGGGTAGCTATTTCCCGACACGAGACTCTGCCCTTCGACATAGCCTTGTCTGGGGATCCTCTCTGCTCGGTGGCAGAGAGTTTCACTAGCGCAGCTGGAGACGAATCCCCAGCTGCAGACCAACATACAGTATTTACTATTGTATTTATGTGAATGGGGACATACCCATCATCGTCCGTAGGTATGCTACAACAGGTATTCATTGAAAAACAGAAATAAAATTATTTCGGATTTTTAAAAAAATACTTTTGTTAGTTCAACCAGAAATCTGTTCGTCTGAGCCAAGCTATCAGAAGTGTTTTAACCCGATCGGATAGAATTTTGGGATCCTGTAATCACGTCACTCAGTTGCATAATTTTATTCCTTTTTATAACATTCTCATGAGCACCAGTAAAATATATTGAACTGAACATAAATATGAAATTAAAACAAAACTATAAAATATAATAGAATTAAAACAATCCGAGATATATTTTATTGTTGGTGCTTCATGCCACGATTTTGAGTGCAACTCAAAACAGGGACGAACGATGCGTTAATTTTTGTTGATTTGAAACATGGTTTGATTACTGGGGTCATCCCGACTAGCCCGACCATCAGTGTCGCTAGACACCCGATTGCCTAAATTCGGGATAGAAACCTAACTGATTTGGCATCAGGTGGAGATTCCCCCCACCCTAAGCTATCGGCTCTCGGCAGGTGAATTTTTACGTATTTATTTTTTGAATAAACACGCCAGTGACTCAGAGTGATTCATAGTAGAGCTTTGAATTATGAGCAGTAGCAGTTACTGTTTACAAATTCGCGCTTTCTCTCTAAAGTGCTCGACCGAAATTTATTTTTTCGGGGACGTATATATATTGTCATCTACACACGGATAGTTTCGCTGTATCACATCTCATCAGCGTGATTAGACATCCGATTGCCTCAAGCCAGAATCGAAACCCGACAAATTTGGCATCAGACGGAGATTTTTTTCTAAGCTATCGGCTCTCGGCAGAGATGAAGGTGATATATATATATATATATATATATATATATATATATATATATATATATATATATATTATTAAATATAACAGGCAATGAATGTCTATTATGTTTGATCATGTTTCATATGGTTGTTTTAATTTCAGCAACTATACAAAGTTTAGAACAGCTGGTGGTTAAACATAGTAGACATTCAATGTCTGTTATATTTAACAATATATATGTTTAAATAATGATCTGCTTCCACAACACACTATATATATATATATATGTCTAAACGACCCATATATATATATATATGTGTGTAAACTAACCATATATTTGTTTTAATTAAAAACAAATATATGACTAGTTTAAACATAAAATCTGTATGCATAAACGCCTATATATATATATATATATATATATATATATATATATATATATATATATATATATATATATATATATATATATATATTACTTTGTATTTGTGCAGTAACTTTTCTTTCAAGCATCTTTAATTGAAAACGGCTGACAAGGAAGATTTAATTAATCTTTTATTAAGTTTTTCCAGCATTCTAACATTGTTTCTTGTTTTTCAGGGGTTAAAGAATATAGAAATTGTCTATAGTAATAATTGTTCCGAGCGCTTTCGGCTAGTTCTATAGCCATCATTAATGATGTTGTTTTTGAATGTTGAATTTCTGTGTTCTCTTCAACATCGTAGTTTAGCTGTGTAGATGTGCAAGGGGTAGGGTGTATACTTTTATGGCTGTCACGTGCTATTCGCAGACGGTTGACCTGGACATCACTTCTATCTTTAGAAAACCTGTAAGACTGATAGCGGGAGAATGGTATTTAATCAGCAATGCTTCTCTAATGATGAGTTGTCTACGACTATGTGATTTGAAAAGAATTTTTGTTTTATCAACTTGAATTTTCCTTAAAGGTTCTTGTAAATCATGAGTTAATAAATGTTAATTAATCACACTCTGCGTCGAAAGGTGGCCTGTAAGATGTCTTCTTAAGGAGGTAGTGGTGTGTTCGATATAGGCAATTAATTTTTGACAAGTAACACAGTCTTGTAACTGGCAATGAAATTGGTACACTCTATTGGTCACCGCTAGTTTAGAGTTCGTGGGGTTATTTCGGTTGGTGACAACAAGTTTTGCAGTATTCCATTTTCTATTATATGTTATGAAGTTTATATGTTTTTCAAGTGTTACAGCAGAAATTTGGCGTTTAATGATTTTCTTTATAGCAAATTCATCCTGCTCATAATTATTGCGTATTTGGTTGCAATAAAATATGTTGATGTTTCTGTTGCAGTTTCTTTATAGCTACGTAACGCTATTTTAAACTCAGTGAAAGTTAATTGTTTATCTTTTTGAGTTATAACTGTCGTGAATGGTTTGAATGACGGTGGCAAACCCTTTAAGACCATGGCTATTAGCAGCCCATCCGAGATAGTCTCACCTGCAATTTTTAAGGCATTTGTGACATTCTCAGCTCGTATAATATAATCTGTTACAGATTCATTTTCCCATCTCTTTAACGCGGTTAGTTCAGTATATAAAGCAATAATTTTAGGCTTACCTTTTGACAAGTAGTGTTCACGCAAAATTTGTAGGGCTCGCCGTCCATTGTCCTTGGCCTCTCTCATTATTAAAGACAAACTCCGGTCATCCAGGAATTGTATCAATTCAGCGAACCCGATTGCATTTTTTTCCATAAAATCATCATCCCCCTTCTGGTCGTCTTCGCAAAGGATGATGTCATGGAGGTTTTGTATTCTGAGGTAGCCTAAGAACTTCGTCTCCCACAATTCATATGTCGATTCATTCCCGTCAAAATATAGTCGTGGTCTGCGCTCATAACCAATGTTGTTCATGATGACGGTCGCCTTCGAGTATAGAATCCAGAGGTTAGCAGTGAATATTGTGAAGACAGTAGGAAAGGCTGTTGTTCAGGTTAGCAGTGGATGTTTTGGTAAAAAGTAGCAGAGCGTAGTTCGTCCTTCTGTTTCTCTTCGCCTGACAAGCTGGATTGGACATTCGGGTAGAGTAGACAAAATGGCCGCCTTTATACACGACGAATTGAATGTTCTACGTCTTCTGATTGGTTAACCATCTATTGGTGGACTACAAAGTGAGTCAAGTCATTTAGGCTAGCTCACTAGTTACATAACATACACAAAAACTGCAACAGTTTCGTGATGTTGTATTTTTGTTACTGGCGTCGTCTAGTTTTTGTAAGAATAATTTGATTTGCTTATCAATAATGTAGTTGGAAAATGATTGTTGACGTGTTTGTTTTATGTGTTTTAGTTCGCTTAGAAATATTTTTAGGGAATACGAATTTTGTGGTTCTCTATTTATGAAATTTGTTATCACTGCTTTTTCATATCTTTCATGGCATTGGCTGTCACAGTTCAGAAGACAAGAGTTCGTGCTCGTGTGTCTTTTATACGCGTAAGTGGTAAATTCGTTGGCTTTTAGCTCTATCTCAACGTCGAGGAATGGAATGCTATTATTTACCATGGGTTCATATGTGAATTTTAGTGTTGAGTTTTTTCAAAAGTTGATTGTAGGTTTGCGATTTCACTTTTATTTTTTACCAAAACGAATGTGTCATCCATGTACCTTGTGGAGATTTCAGATTTATCGGGGGTTTTTTTAATACTTTGTTTTCAGCGAAAACATGACCTAAAGGATTTCCCATGCTAACACCATTAGTTTAGATATATACAGGGTGTCCATAAAGTTCGTGTGCGCTTTAAAAATTTATAACTTTATTTGTATTTGCGATAGAAATAATTTGTAAGGGTTTTCGATAGTTGGTGTAGGTATTTGGAATATGGTTTTTGCATTACCATCCCGTTTGGTGATCGGCAACTATTTTCTTGATTTTTAAGGTATCAACATCAGCCTTGTTCGCTGTGATTAGTTTATTTACATATTTATTTATTTTTTTTTTAGTGTTTTTGAGGGGTTTTTCGTTAATTTGATGAATTATATATTTTTATATATTTTTCCTTAATTTGGTGAATTATATATATATATATGTGTGTGTGTAGACATTGAAGTCGACACTCTGTTTCATGATCAAAAGCAATTATCAGTCTGGATTGAAACAGACTGTCGCTGCTGGGTGATCAATGTCCATTTTTATATTTACAAACACTCTATCCCCGATATAGAGTACTTTAACCCATAAATATAATATACCTTAAAACTATATTTTATTATAGTAATGGATAGCGGCTTGGATTGAGGAATTGCAGAGCCGAGTTCGAATTCCAGTCGAATCCATTACATTCACTTACGTGCTAATACCCTTGGGAAAGGGATGAATCTTCTTCCTCTCCCTCCAGCTATGGGTAAAATAGCAGGACAGACTGGCTTCTATAGCCTGGGCTAGGAGAGGAACAACTCTGAATTCAAAACCTGCGGAGGGTCGTTTGGGAATCTTGTGGCACCCGGCACTCTGTATTCGTCCTGCACGAAGCCTTCACCACTATAATCAAATCTCATGTGCAGGTGTCGGGCTGTCGGTTTCCTATAAACTGATCTGCTTGATCCTCATACGGGAGAGTCGACTATATATATATATATATATATATATATATATATATATATATATGGTGCCATTTAACATACACATAGATAGATAGATAGATAGATAGATAGATAGATAGATAGATAGATAGATAGATAGAGTTAATACAAATATAAAATTTGCCACTTTTGTGATTGATGCTTTATTCAGCACCTCTACTGCCGAGTTACGCAGATGAAACCTTGTGTAATTGTTCGGTCCAATCGTCAGGAGATATCAGCAAATGTCTGCCAACTTTCTCGTTTCTGTTATTTTTGTATCAAGTTAGAAAAATAAATTATGCGCTTTTTTATCGATTCTATGTTGATTTTTTTTTTATCATTGACGAGTTCATTGCTCGGGTTAGTCGGGGTGCTCCCGAGAAATCAAACTGTCAAGTGTATCTCTTTCAAAGCATGCCGTACTTTTTGACAGCAGGGTTAATTGTTAATAATAAGAATCCACACACACACACACACACACACCAGGACACAAACACAAACATACATACATAGACACCAGGACACAAACACAAACATACATACATACACACACACATCCAAATACATATATACGTGCGTGTGTGTATTCCATCGAATGTAAAAATGTAAGAGCTCTGGAAAAACTAAATAAGAAATTAATCAAATCTTCCTTGTCTATCATATTTAACGAAATATATTTAAAAGAATGGTTGCTGTCCATATATATATATATATATATATATATATATATATATATATATATATTCAGTTTATGGATATTGGTTTGTAAGCCTAGGTTTCACGCTTTTGATCATCAGACAAATGTCTGATGATCGCAAAAGCGTGAAACACAGGGCGCAAATTAATATCCATAAAACTGAATATTAGCTCTATCATAGATATTGAGCATTTTCCACTAAGTACCGCGGCATATATATATATATATATATATATATATATGTGTGTGTGTGTGTGTGTGTGTGTGTGTGTGTGTATACAAATATAATAATTATTAACAATTATAATAAAAACATGTTATAAATCGCTACATAAATGCAATCATGTTTTTTCGACAATGTATGCGCTTCTTCAGGTGGTGGTGCTCAACTGGAGAATAGACCATTATTTTATGGTTTAAAAGTAGCAATACCCCCAACGAGGAAAGGGGGAAAATAAAAAGGCCTAAATTTCTAACGAGCTAGATTAATTGGTTAATAAAGTTTCCCCGCCCCCAGCATGTTAGAAATTTAGGGCTTTTTTTTCTATCGCACTCTTTTGCATAATTTATTGTCAGCAACGACACTTTATTCCTATATAACCGTTTTTAAATTAAGCGGCAGCAAAAAAATTATCGTTGAACTTTTAAAAGGTGAGTTTAAATATTAATGAAATACTAAAACGCAGCGATAAATTTGGAATTCTTCGGAGAATATGCAAAGACTTAGAGCCTCAAAATCCTGAACAAGGTCTAATCAAGAGCCCTCTGCAAGAGGTAGCTTAAATGCTAGGGTGGCTTTTAAGCTAATCTGTCATATGTGTTTATTTCTTTTGAGCCAGTTTGATATATTTACTTATAATTTGAAGATAATCGAAATTAATTGCAAAATCCAATGAAAATAAAAATAAGTGTTGTACGGAAAATAAGGACCAACGCAAAACAAATTGTCTTTAAATTACCTGGCGACAAAAGAATTATCGTTGAAATTTTAAAAGGTAGCGCTTAAATATTAATGCAATACTTAAAATGCAGCGAACAATTTTGAGTTGTTCTGTAGTTTATTATTGCCTATTGCATCCAGTAGCAATATGCCTCGCAAAAAGAAATCTCCGCCAACAGAGGACCAGATTGCAATCAAAAGAGCCAAGGCTGCAGCGATGAAAAGAAAGTTTCGTGCAAATGAAAACCCAGATCAAACGGCGGCAAGAAAAGCTTCCAATGCTGAGAATATGCAAAGATTTGCCCAATTAAGAGCCCTACGCAGGAGTTAGCTTAAATGCTGCCAGATAGGGCGGCTTTTATGCTAGAAACTAATATAAAAATTAAGAGCTACAAAAAAGAATGTAAAAGAAATATTTTTACGTAGATTTTCTAAAAAAAAATATTTTTAAATATTTTAATTCAGTTATGAATAAGTCCTGAAAGTTTTATTATTTTGTAAGAATTTCCAAATCAATGCGTTTTTTTTCATAGCAAAAACAAGCTCAAAAGTTCCATATTAATTAATGATCACCAGTTAACGTAAGAAAAACAACATTTTTAATCAAAATTTCGAAGGTCCTAAACAGGGTTAAAAATAGAATTTAATAATCCCAAAACTTTAGTCTTTCCTCTTAATAATAACATGAAGATTTTGAGAATAAAACATTGTTTTTATTCAATTTTTATTTCATCATGTATGCTCGTTTTTAGCGAAACTTTGGTATTTCTTTTTTCTGTTAATATTTAATATATTTCTTTAACTCAGTTCCTCTCTTGTATCTTTTTTCTAGCCCTAACAAGGTTAAGCCATATATATATATATATATATATATATATATATATATATATATATATATATATATATATATATATATATATATATATATATATATATATATATATATATATATATAGATAGATAAATAGATAGATAGATAATATTAGTGGAAAATATACATACATATGCAAAATATATATAAAAAATTCCCATACATGTATATTTTCAGAAAAAAATTTTCCAAGAGGAAGGATCCAGGTAGAACTCAATGTCCAGGACAGAGTAAGGATATAATAAAAAGGCTTAAACACTAATATTCCATGGTCATAATTTATTCCATTGGAATCGTAAATACGATCCAAAATCATCAGACCTACAAATTCAAAATGAAAAGAGAAAAACAACTCCGGAAATCAAAACAGAATTTAGAGAAAGTGTAAGTATGAGGAGGAGGGACATGAAACCTTAACAGAGAGAATTTTAGGAGATGTGGGGGGTTAAAAGAGAGGAGAGAAAAAAGTCGACGGATGTCTAATGCATAAAGATACATTTTCGTGGTGACATATACACACCATAGACAATTAGGATAGGAGGGGGGAAAGGAAGAGAAGAGGTGGGGGAGAGATGGGACGAAGGAAAATAAAATTGTGTTTACTTAAAGGGCCCATTGTAATTGAGAAAATTTGACAAGTAAACACAATTTTACTTTTTCCTTCGTCCCATCTCCCACCCCTCTTCTCTCCTTTTTTTTTTTTTTTCCTCCTATCCTATAAATTATGACCATGGAATATTAGTGTTTAAGCCTTTTTATTATATATATATATATATATATATATATATATATATATATATTAAACACACAGGGAGATCTACCAATCTCTGTTCGTAATATACTTGTGCAAAATATGACCATAATAAACTCATTCACATGCAAAAAACTTAAAAAATAATGGAAGCATTAATAATAAAAGGAACCCAACTCTTAATATATCAACTATGAATACTGCCGCAATGCGCTGACCGTGTTCGGAAATTTTTAAAAAATCCTATCCATATATATATATATATATATATATATATACTTGGTGTAACAGCAAAATTGTCCAATTGTTAGATTATGCTTTGAACTGTTATATCTTAGAAATGATTAAAGATATCTTACTGGAATTCTCCGAGGTTTTTATAACACTATTGGACCCAACTTTGAGAAATAAGAATGTATAATTACTCTCTAAGCTTAACAAAAATATCGTGATGAAATCGATCATAAACGAAAATGATATGATCATCATTAATTAATCATAGCTAAGGATCGGAAGCTCATGAAGGGTTAAAATAAAGTTATTTATAAAATATATATATTATTCCACGATCATTTTTCAACTTATTCAAGATGATCTCCACCCTCTCTAACCTTCTAATTTTCTGTCCTGGATAACAAGGTGCCTCACACATTTCATGTACAATTTCATTTTCAAGTCATTTTTCACTGCTCTTTGAACTGTCATAGCTGAAACTCCTCTCTCACATGCCAAACGTCTTATGGATTGAGTTAGATCTTTTCTATAATATCTCTTTAGTTCTAAGTTGGAATGATGATCCCTATTTCTGTTGTGACCTCCTGGTCTAATTTCCCTCTCTAGTGTTCCCTCTTTTTTAACCTTATTCACCGTTCTCTTGATGGTTCTTGAATAGACTTTAAAGATGGAAGCCAGCGTATGAATGCTTGGTACCATTACTGAAGGCCTGAATTATTTTTCCTCTCATTATTCTTACGACAAATAGTCAAGATGCTAAACGAAAATGCTGAAAACCCAGAAAAAAAGAAACTCATTTAATTTATCCTTTTTTTATATAATAAATACTTTGTGGGATGAACGTATATGTGTATACGTATGGATGTGTAAATATATATATATGTGCGTATGAATATATATGGATATGCACATATACACATGCATACACACACCCATATCTGCATAACTTTGCGTATACTTGATGAAGTCCGTAAAAAACGTGTGAATTTCTTTTCATTTTTCATTTCATCTTTTGGAAGTAAAGTCTGATGATCCAAAACCCTGTTAAAGGGGTTATGGTGAAATAGCTTATTACATGGAATCTTAACGTGGTCTGTCTTTTATTCAAACATATCTGCTCTGAATTTTAAATTGAGCTCTCTTGATATCATCCTCCTCGGGTCTACCCATTTTACCTAAATTTGCACTAAATATATATATATATATATATATATATATATATATATATATATATATATATATAA
>CAHIKZ030005488.1:1820000-1860000 GCA_903632075.3 Acanthosepion pharaonis | reverse complement strand
AAAACTGACACCGGAGTTTGAATGTTACTCTCTAGACTATGAAAATATAGACCACCATTTACTATAAATAGAGATATCACGCCATTGACTAGGGAGGTTACAATTACATGTTTGACTATCGTGTTAACCCGGACGTTAAAGTCAAGTGTCATGTGTGGCAAGACGAATTAGTACTTTTCTTAGCAGCTCTACGTAGTTGTGTATTAAACTTATACTGTGTATGAGTAATCAATAATCTCTCGCTGACACTTTACTTCTTTGTTGTTAATGTATTTTTATCGTGTTTTGGTAATTAAATACTTTATTATTTTTACATTGAAGTCTTTCTCTTATTACTTGCATTATGTACGTGTGACCAGTTTCTGTTGCCATTTTCTTCCTTGTTGCATAATCGCTCCGTCCATGGAGTTGTCCGTATCCTTCGGTAGAACCACATTTCTGCTGGCTCCAGCTAGTTCCTCATCTGTGGAGAGATTGTTCAATATTCACTGCCACATAAGAGGATGGATATCAGATAAGAGGATGGATATCACATAAGAGGATGGATATCAGATAAGAGGATGGATATCACGTAAGTAATCCCGTCCCCTTTTTGTTGTTTTCTAAAGAAATATTTCCGTTTCTCAGCTTAGCTTTTGGAATGTTTCTTTCGCTAGTCCAGTGCATGTTCGGAAGTTTAATTAAATTAACATATCTCAAAAACCGTTGAAAGTCATCCATTACAATTTGATTTTATATGAAAACAAATTGAATTACCTTTCCTGTTCAGAACTGGATTTCCGGTTCCTTCTAAATTCTACTTCAACTCTATACTTCTAACGTCTCAGCCTAAACTCTGAAATGTATATTATTATGGGCTTCCGAATTCTTCTAAAGTTTTTTTCATTCTCTTTCACAACCAGTGACCCTTTGTTTCTTAATGGCGTTAATGGTACCAAATGGCAATACTTGTTATGAGACAATTATTGGATTTAAAAATTTACAACTTTATAAAAGTTGTAAATTTCCAAACAGCCTATGAATTTTTCGGCCCACAGCTGGAAAGAAACAATGCAGTTATGAATAAGAAGAGTTGAAATTAATCCATGCAAGATTTCACGACTCTAGCATCATTCCTTCATAGTCAGCCTATGAACCTTTCAGCCCACCCTCATAGATGCAAAGAAACAATTAATCAGAAGAGTTGAGATGAATCCATGCAAGAATTCACAGCTCTAACATCACTTCTTCATATTAAGCCTATGAATTTTTCAACCCACACCCGTACAGGGAAAGAAACAATGCAGTTATTAATAAGAAGAGTTGGAATGAATACATGCAAGATTTCACAGCTCCAGAATCACTCCTTCATAGTCAGCCTATGAACCTTTCAGCCCAGCCTCCTACCTTGAAAGAAACAACGCAGTTATTAATAAGACGAGTTGAATTGCGTCCATGCAAGATTTCACGGTTCTAGCATTACTCCTTTATAGTCTCCCTCTAATCCCAAGCATTGTTAACTACTGAGCCCAATCTACAAGCTTCTTATTGATCATGTGACGTGTATTAACGCAGTGTAATTGTAATACAGTGCTATTATACAGACGCTCTCGGACTGCGAGCATGTGAAACTTGCGGGCGCATCCTGGCGGTTCCGGCCCTAAAGGTCTAACAGCGAATGTTAATACTGTCTACGTGATATTAGGTTGGTGCAAAAATAATGACGTAATAATGTCGTTTTTTGACGCTAAAAAATACGTCAAAAACGACATTATTACGTCATTATTTTTGCACCAACCTAATATTATAGCTAAGATTATTTTAGCAGTTACATCCAAAGCTTCATCTACACGAATGATTGTGTATATCGCGACACAGCGAATGCTAACATCAATTATAGGAAATCATTAGAAATTAATTTACTATAGATATTCATTAGAAATTATTTTACTATAGGAATTCATTGAAAATTATTTTACTATAGGAATTCATTGGAAATTATTTTACTATAGGAATTCATTAGAAATTATTTTATTATAGATGTTTCGTTGGAAAATAATTTCACCATAGAGATTCAATGGAAATTATTTTACTATAGGAATTCATTGGAAATTATTTTACTATAGGTTTTTCATTGGAAATTATTTTACAATAAAAATTCAACGGGAATTATTTTACTATAGGTATTCATTGGAAATTATTTTACTATAGATATTCATTGGAAATTATTTTACAATAAAAATTCAATGGGAATTATTTTACTATCGATCTTCATTGGAAATTATTTTACTATAGGTATTCATTGGAAATTATTTTACTATAGGTTTTTCATTGGAAATTATTTTACTACATATATATATTGGAAATTATTTTACTATAGGTTTTTCATTGGGAATTATTTTACTATAGAAATTCAATGGGAATCATTTTACTATAGAAACTCATTAGAAATTATTTTACTAAGGGGTTTTTCATTGGAAATTATTTTACTACATATATATATTGGAAATTATTTTACTATAGGTTTTTCATTGGGAATTATTTTACTATAGAAATTCAATGGGAATCATTTTACTATAGAAACTCATTAGAAATTATTTTACTAAGGGGTTTTTCACTGGAAATTATTTTACTATAGATATTCATTGGAAATTATTTTATTATAGATTTTCGTTGGAAATTATTTCACTATAGAATTCATTGGAAATTATTTTACTATTGAAAATCATTGGAAATTAATTTACTATAGAAATTCATTGGAAATTATTTTATTATCATATCATAATTCACCATATATCCTTTTTTATTCGTCTCTTTGTTATCGCTTAATTTAAGGATGGCGAGAACTCAGACAATCAAATTGTAGCGACTATAGAACTTCCGGTCTTGGAGGGCGGCAACGACTTAAATAAAACATCTAACTAAATGAAATAACTAAAATAGTGATATCACACATTACAAATATTTAGCAAGTATGCCTCAGGCCTTATTAAACGATAGTATCACCATAATTGAACTATTGTTACTTGTTTTTCTACTGTTAAATATAATTAGGCTGGTGAGCATTGCTCAATAAAATGGTTTCGTTATCTTATTTAAATTATTAGTTGTTATTCTTAGTTTTTCTGTCAGTTCATTTCTCGCCAAAGTAATTATCAGCACTGTACTTCCACTGATTCGCTAAAAGATTAACGTACCATGATGAAAAAATGCTCAAAATAAAAAAAAATCATCGTCAAAACCTTCATGTTATTTTTAAGAGGAAAGACTTTTTTTTTATTTTTTAAGAGGAAAGACTTTTTTATTATTAAATCATCCTTTTCAGAACGTTCCAAACTTTGGTTAATCATTATTTTTTTTAAATTTTTTGCCTTAGCTGAGCTAAGATTAGGATTACTAAAGGAAATTTTAGAGATATTTTTGCGGTGAAAATCACACTGATTTGGAAATTCTTACAAAAATCAAATAATTGTCACGTTTGAATGAAACGTTCAGGAATTAGTCATAAATGAATAAAATTATTTTAGAAACGTTTAATTTTTAGAAAATCTTGATAAAAATATTTTTTACATCTGTTAACCTCCACCCCAACCCCCACACACACATACACACATATTTAATTTTAAGAAATTTCGAGGAATTAAATTTTGTATAGATTAATATTAATATTGTTTATACGCAGATCTCCTTGGGGAAATTGAATGCGCATTTTTTTTTCTTTTTTTTTTTTTTTTTTTTTATTTACAGAAAAATCTGACCTGAATCGAAAAATAAAAAAAAATGGAACAAAAATTAAAAATTATTCAATTAAAAAAGTCTTTAATAATTTTTTGAATAAGATATATTATCGACACTACTCTCTTAAGAAAAACTTTTACGATGAATAATAAAATTTAACGAGAATTGTTTCCATTTTTTAAAAATTTTAATTAGAATAATTTACAAAGTTTTAAATTTTTTAAAAGTCTATATTAATTTGTAGTGGTTATCTGATATTGTTATTAACCCATTAACTGCCAAATTTTTTTAATGCGCATTTTTGGCCCAGACAGGTGTCTTAGGAGTTTATTTATTCCATATGTTTAATTTCAGTAGTTACCATTGTAGTTTTTATAGAAACTATAATATCAAATATATATATGTATAAAACATCAAAAAAAAATATTGATTAGAAATAATTAAAAAATACTTTTCAAAATAGTCATTATATTTTTCTACTCGTGAAATGTAAAATTACGACAGAAAGTGTCTTCTTACGGCTAATAATAAAAACTTTAAAGGCTAATTTTTGTAAAATATACCTCTGCAAATGCAATGTATGTAAGCAATTCAATGTAAATACAAGGAATAACATGTAGTGAGTTTAATTTTAACAGATCCCCAAATGTGGCTCATGGCAGGTAATGGGTTAATTAAAAACTATATTTACTAATCATAAAGGGAAAAGCTTACTACCGATTTTTGTAAATATGGAAGTTCATACACGACATTATCAAAAAACAAGAGCGATAACAAATAAATTTAAAGTCAAAATACGTAAAATTCAATAAAACATTACAGAGAATATTTTCATAAATTTTTAAGATTTAAACTTCCGTCTGTCTATCAAACTGTCAACCTGTCAACACCTTAAATAAACAACTTGAGAAATCCGAAGGCTAGGGCCAGCGTGCCACGTGTGCGTGGTATTCTGACAGTGATTGATTACTTTTGTCTGGGTTTTAGATATAAATTCAAAACGGTGCGAATTCAATAGAAGGTCGCAAGAATTCTAAAGCGTCGATACGCCTCCCACACCCGGGTTAGCGACCGGCTAAGACCACCTGCGGAGAGACGCTGAGCCAACGTGCGACATGCCTTCCTGTGATGTCATTCCTCCTACTGCCTCTTAGAATCCAAACTGCCACTACTTTTTCCTGATAAAACGAATGGGAAAAAGAAATGGTCCTTTTCGTTGTTACCATACAGTAGCGTGGGCACCCAGAACACAAAACGCAATACATCTACCATCGTGTTAAAAATATATTTCTACGATATTTTAAAATCAAAGTAATTAATATTTGTTTCAAATCAGATTAATTAAACTTTAAATCAGTTAATCTTCTTCAAATAAAGTTTCAGAAAAGTATATTTTATTTTTTAATTTTTAATAAAGAGAATTACATTAAGATGGCGGTTGGCTAAAAATGGCGCTAAAATCAGCGATTTTAGCAAATTCAAAACGAAAACTTCTTCTAAGTAAATGTAAATTAGTTTTGAAATATAGAAAAGTATTTTGCTTATTGAAAATATCAAATTTAATCTATTAGCTTGAAATTAAAACTAAAATAAAAGCTTCAAGAAAGATTTTTCACTTTTTAAAATTCATTTTAAACTTTAGGTATTGCGTTTCAGTGGAGGTACCTATAAAATTTATATACAGTGTAACCCGGATATAAGAGAAACCCGGATATAAGAGAGACTTTATCCGGTCCCAAATTAGAGCCTGTGTTAATGTATGTAAAATAGACCAAACCCGGATATAAGAGAAACCCGGATATAAGAGACTTCTTCTCCGGTCCCGACAACTCTCTTATATCCGGGTCACACTGTATTACAATTCCATTTTTCATCAATTCTTTCATTTAAGTCGTTGTCATCCTCGAGGAACATGGACCCTGTAATCTGTAGACAAGTCGGGTTTTTTCATTTGTTTTCACGTCGAATATCGAATAATAATTCAATGTAAAGTTCAAAGTTCACGATCTCACATAAAACAACCCTTTTAAATTCATTTATTCCTGTATCTTTGGCTAGGCAAATATAAACGGTGTCGAACGTGCATATGCACCCTCCAGAGTTTAAGTTAAAATTAAGTAATTACTATTACTACTTTTACGAGTAGACGAGTAGGTTGAACGATTTACAGAAGACTTTTGAAGTCACGTGATCTTACTAAGCTTTGTTTAGTAAATATTTTAGAAATAGTTTTTTTTTTTTTTTGTAGTTATCGATAAGATTTTTTGTACTTATTTGCAAACTCTACGTTTCGTTCAATTTCGCAAACCAATCTATGAAATTTGAAAAAGGTGAATTGTTTTGAAAAATACTTCGCGGTTTTTACGCACCCGAGTAAATCCAACGGTACTTTGTAAGACCTTCCCTGTTTATACTTCTCGATCAATCAATGAACGGCTATTTTAGAGTGTGACGGACGGACTGACGGAAGTCTCAGAATTTTATGTAAAATACATAGATAGTTTTAGCCTGACGATCCGTTTAGGTGAAACCTAGGTAGGTTTACTTGGCTCTTTAGGTTTATATTAGGTTTGCTCTACGTTGTGTGTTGAACACTTTGCGTAGTTACTTTTACTTTTACTCGTTTTGGAGGTCTTTTTTCTTTGGACTCTGAGCTTGGATTCTGGACGATTGTTTTCGCCTCAATTTGATGTTCTTAGTTCTTTCTTTTTTGTATTCCTCATTTTTCCTTGGTTACTGGTTTGTTCTACTACAAGCCGAAATAGCTAAGGTTTTTCCAAGCGAGTACCACTATTTATATAAAATAGATAGATAGATAGATAGATAGATAGATAGATAGAATTACCCAATGAAAATCAAACAAGACAAAAATAAAAAAAATAGATATATAGATAGATAATGAACCGATTCACATAGATAGATAGAGAGAGAGAGAGAGAGAGAAAGAGAGAGAGAGAGAGAAAGAGAGAGAGAGAGATAGCCAAAGAAAATCAAATTAGACAAAAATAAAAAATAGATAGATAGATAGATAGATAGATAATGAACCGACTCACATCGATAGATAGATAGATAGAGAGAGAGAGAGAAAACAATTGACTGAAAATGGAATGAGCCTTATTGATTAAAATAGTGATGCAATCTCGTCACAATATTTTAACAATTACAAGCCTTAGGGAAAAATCGTATCATCATAATTTAACTATTTTTACTACTCGAATATAAGCGAGTTTTTTAGGATCAGTTATTTTTATGCAAAAAAGGGGGTCGCACTATACACAGGTAATGTTTTTCTGCAGGGGTTAACATGCAAAATTTCAGGAATCAAACTATGCACAAAGTCGACTTATACACGAATATACACGGTACTTTATCTACAGTTAATTATAATCAACTTTGCAATAATTGCTTATTGAAGGCAAATAATAGCCGAGGCTATTTTCATCTAAATTATTTTGTTTAAATTATTCTTGGATTTTCTTTGAATTTATTCTTCGCTGTCGTAATTATTAGCACTATCAGTGTATGTTTATTGATTCTATTTTTTGGTCAACAATTTTATTCAAGTCGTTATCATTCTCCAGAACTGTAAACGGCAGTCAAACATAATTCGTCTTGGGTTCAAATTATGTGAGCGTCACAGATGCAGATGTGGAGCTTCCAATGATGAGTTTGGTTTGCATCCTCTCTCCTGTCGTCGTAGTGCCGGCCGCTTTCCAAGGCATGCAGCAATAAACGACATCATCAGAAGAGGTTTGGATGCAGCTGGGTTCCCTTTCCACATCGAACTCATAGGCCTCGACCGTGGTGGTGGAAAGCGACCGGATGGAATTACCATTTTCCCTTTTAAAATGGGGAAGTCGTTGATTTGGGATGCGACCTGTGCCGATAGATTTTCGACGGGTAATTTGATCAGGTCCGCGGTTGAGCCGGGGTCTGTCGCACGGAACGCGGAGATTAAAAAAAAATAGTTAAATATTCTTCTCTTGCGGACAGACTTTTTTTTCTTTTTTTTTTCTTTTTTTTTTAACTCCATTGGGAGTGGAGATTTCTGGGGTTATTGGCGTAAAATACACAATTGTGGCACAAGGCCGAAAAGTGGGGAATGAGGTTGAGGTTGGTCGTCACTTACTAATCCTATACCTAGCTAATCCGATTTACGACCCATTCATTCATTACAACTGACGCATTCACCACAAAAACTCATCCACTGCCTATCAATCCTTCATGTACCATAATACCGCATACTCTCATTGCTAAAAAAAGAAAAGCACCCCATGACATAAAAATTTCATTTCATGATTATAAAATACTATACATAAAAAATTGTACATGATATAAAATGAGAGGGGAGAGGATGAACCCCCAAAAAAACAAACTAAAATATCAAAACAAAAAAATTAAAGATAACTGATTTTAGTTGGACCCGTCCAGCCCTCAAAAAAGAGAGGCCGCGACAGAATCAAGAGGCTCTCTCGCTAAGGGAGAGGAAAAGAAAAAATAGATATACTGACATGGGAAATAAATAAATAAACATTTTGTTTTTGTTTATAGATACTTCGTTCATTCTCTACAATATGCCAAAATAAACGAACATTATTCAATTCAAGTCACTAAACTTGTGACGTATGCATGCGGTTGGCACACTGAATGATTTTTAAAATCCTAAGTCGGCACATAGCAAAAGGTTGCCGATCCCTGCATCGGAAACAGGACGAGCAAAAACTGAGCCGTACTAACAGATCGCGACATCTATCAGAGAGATGACATTTAAATTTTTATTATTGTATTATTCCAAAATTTTAACACATCAGCAGATAGCTATTAATGTCAACAACTGAGCACAAATAGTTATTTATTAAAAAAATAGTAATTATTGTATAATATTATCCATAACAGAATGTCGTTTTTGATTAAAGTTAAAAAAATAACAATAAATACGAAAAAAAAATGCCTATATTGTCGAAAATTCCTTTTCCACAACCTAGCTTTTTGTGCTATGTTATAATGCTTATTACCTAAACAATAATAATATTGAATAATTTTTTTAGATATTAAAGAATATTTAATTACATCTCCTTAATAGATGTCGCGATCTATTAGTAAACGTAGCTTACTTGTGACATAAGGCCGATACCATGGCGCACCGAGTGAGGCTCGAACTCACTGCTCAGTCGTAAATGATCTAGCGAGACAACCTTGCTAACCATTATAACACATCGAAGTGCACCTCTCGATTTAGTAAACGTAGCTTACTTGTGGCACAAGGCCAAAAACATGGAGCACTCACTGAGAGTCGAACTCAATACTCAGTCGTAATTGATCTAACGAGATGACTTTACTAACAATTACACCACGCCTAAGTGCTCGTCCGAAGGCGTATTGGGAGAGTAAAAGATGCCTTCCAAGAGCTAAGCAAAACAATAACAAACAGGAAAACTTTGTTAGAAAGAAAGAAAAGACTACAGAGCAGTTGCGAAATATTAGTCCTCCTATACGGCAGTGAATGCTGGATGATCTCACAGATTCAGAAGAGACTTGAAGCCACAAAAATATGTTTCTACAGAAGGATGCTGAGAATACTATAAACTGAACATGTGAGTAACGACGACGTTTTAGAGAAAATGGAAACAAAATGGACATTTATACTTCATATAAACAACAGACTGTTGAAATTTCTAGAGCACATAATGAGGAAAGACGGCTTGGAAAATGTAACACTGACAGGACATATTATAGGCATGGGTGACAGAGGAAACAGTGCATATCCTACCTAACGAATTTGTTTAAATGGTTGCGAGAAAAGCGTTTAGGAAAGATAGCAAGAAATACAAAATCTACTACGAGCTATAAAGGACATGGAATTGTGAAGAGACATGATTGTCAACGCCCTGAAAGGACACAGCACTTTAAAGAAGAATAAGTCTGGTAACAACACTTAGTAATAGGGAAATAGTAAAAGACAAAATGTGTGGAACTTTTAAGGCATTTTTATGATTCCTTCTGTATTTAAGCTGAATATATTTTCTTATAATTGTAGTATTTTAAATGAACAAACAATTTAGATTTGAAATTTGATCATTTTGCTGTCAGTGAATTGACAGGGATAGAAATAGTATATTTAAAATGTGCATATGACAATAACAAAACTAGTAGTGACGAAATTGTTTTACTCATACACGAAACAATTTACAAACATCCACTGTGGGAATTTTGTAGAAAACATGAAACTTTTGGAAAATATCCATCTAACTTATCTAGAATATTCTTATCATTTTTCGTATATTAGCCCCACCCAATAACAAAAGAAGAAATGCAGCATTTGTCTCTCGTTCTAACTTACTGCCTCATTATTAACTGGAGATTTAATAAGATTGGTATTTTGCCAACGTCGCCTTTTGGCGCTATTTTACGATTGGTTTTCTTCCCGCCTTTCATCGGCCTAATATCGCATGTGGTAAATCCTCAGATTTAATATCGCATATTGTAGTCCCGAGATCTTCAAACCTAATATCGTATGTGGTAGACCTCCAGGCATAATATCGCATGCGGTAGACTGTTAGACATAATATAGCATGTGGTAAACCCTCAAGTCTAATAATTCATATGGAAGACTATCAGACTTAATATCGCATGTGGGAGACCCTAGACTCTCAAACCTAATATTGTATGTGGTAGACCCTCAGGCTTAATATCGCACGTGGTAGACTCTAGACACTCAGACCTAACATCGCATGTGATAGACACTCAGATTTAATATCTCGTGTGATAGACCCTAAACCCTCAAACCTTATATCGTATGTGGTAGACCTCCTGGCCTAATATCGCATGCGGTAGACTGTCAGAACTAATATAGCATGTGCTAAACCCTCAGGCCTAATATCGCCTGTGGTAGACTCTCAGACCTAATATCGAATGTGGCAGACCCTCAGACTTGGTATCGCATGTGGCAGACCCTAGACCCGAAAACCTAATATCGCATGTGGTAGACCCTCAGACTTAATATCACATGTGGTATACCCTAGACCCTCAGAGTATCAGACCTAAAATCGCATGGGATCGACCTTTAGACCTAATATCGCATGTGGTAAACCCTCAGACCTAATATCACATGTGGTAGGCCCTCAGACCTAATATCGCATGTGGTAAACCCTTAGACCTAATATCACATGTGGTAGTCCCTCAGACAAATTGTCTGGATACAATCAACAAAGTTAGGCATTCTTATTTCATGTGCCGTGTCATTTTAAGACGTGGGTGATCGTGGTTCACCACAGCTTCCTATTTTGTTTCACTTTGAGCAATGCTTGTCTTTTTACTATCCACCACTCAGTTTTGCTATTCATTTACACAAGTTCGTTAGGTAGATTAGGGCTGCTTTCCATTTTCCCTCTCGCTTTCAACATGCCCTGTGGGTATCAACATTCCCAAGCTCACTTTCCTCCTTGTTTGTGCTTTGCTTTCCCTCCCAGACCATGTTCTGTCACACATTTACACAAGCTCATTAGGCAAGTTGAAGCTGTTTTCCACTCTCCCTCTTGCTTTTAATATATCCTGTGAGTATCAAAATTTCCAATCTCTCTTTCCTCATTATTTGTACCTACCTTCCTGCCCAGATCTTGTTCTGTCATTCATTTACATTAGACAGATTATCGCTATTTCCCCTCTGTGTCTGTTGCTAGCAATATATCTTTTGAGTGCTAAAATCTCCACGCTTTCTTTCCTCGTTACTTGCTCCAAGTAAACCCCGCCAATCCATGTTACAACATTAATTTATAAAAGTTAATCCTTGTTTCTATCTGCCCTTCTTGTGTTCACTATGTCATGTGTGTGCCAAATTCTCGAAGCCCCCTTTATTCATTATGTGACCCAAGAACATAATCAGACCCTTTTTTTCTTATTCTACATGCAAGTTTCCTTTTTCCTGAAAACTTCCTCGTTGATTACATGATCCGTCCATGATATTCTCAGCATTCATCCGTAGAACCACCTTCTCATGAAACATCTTGAAGGATCGCGACAACGATGACGATCATCATCATTATCGTCGCCATCATCATCATCATCATTATCGTCGCCATCGTCATCATCATCGTCGTCGTCATTATCATCGTCATCAACATTTTTCGGCTAAAATCCTAAGTCTTAATCGAAATTTCATTATTCCACGAATTTGGATTGGAATATTTGTATTTGTTGTCTTTCATAGCAACATTTCAGCCGGTCTGTTCTCCAACCTTCTTATGTAATAAAAAAAAAATCAGAACTGTATCAATTTATGAATCCTGCGTCTATTACTTTAACATTTTCACTTCTTTACACACGAACAAAATGTGAATGAAAAGATATTTATCATTTTAAGACATTTTTTATTTTTATACGTTCTTTTTATAGATACAAATATCTAAGTAAATGTTCTGTTTATAATAAACAGTATTAACAACATTTACCGGCCTGAATGTCCGAGAAATTTTCATAGAAAATATGCGTCCTCCGACAGGAATCGAACCTGTATTCTATACGGAACCGTCATATAGCCTGACGTGCTTTTACCGATTGAGCCACAGAGGAACGTTTCGGTTAGCAAGGTCGATTTTACTGTTTTTAAACTACAATTTTCCATGATTTTCTCTCGTACATTCGTATCTGATCCATGCGTATCCAAATGTAAACAAATTACGTCACACATTATGAAATGGACAAATGCGACAATTATTTTAAGACATTTCTATGTTTATACATTCTTTTTATAGATACAAATATTTAAGTAAATGCTCTGTTTATAATAAACAGTATTAAACAACATTTACCGGCCTGAATGTCCGAGAAAGTTTCATAGAAAATATGCGTCCTCCGACAGGAATCGAACCTGTATTCTATACGGAACCGTCATATAGCCTGACGTGCATTTACCGATTGAGCCACAGAGGAACGTTTCGGTTAGCAAGGTTTTACTGTTTTTAAACTACAATTCTTCATGATTTTCTCTCATACATTCATATCTGCTCGGTGTGTATCCAAATGTAAACAAATGTCGTCACATATTAAGTACATTTATTATTGTAATTATATGCATGGTCATCATTAAAAGGATGAGCCTGAAATGCGATTTCCAGGTCGGGAACACTAGAATCAAGCAGACTCGGCAGTTTAAATATCTGGGAAACGTTTTGACGGTAAATGCGACACCGAGATCCGCAGACGTATTGGGATGGCCAAGGACTCATTCCAGAAGCTGAGCAGAGTATTGTGAGACGGGAAGATTTCTTTGGTAACTAAGAAAACAATACTGAGATGTTATGACATCTGTTCTTCTTTACGGCAGCGAATCTTGGACGATTTCCTTAAAGAGGAGGAAGAGACTCGAGGTGACAGAGATGTGGTTCTACAGAAGGATGCTAAGGATATCAAGGGCCGAGCATGTGAGCAACGATGAGGTCTTAGAGAGGATGCAAAGAATGAGGAGGCTTATACTTAGCATCAGGAAGAGGCAGCTGAAGTTCCTGGGACACATAATGAGGAAGGAGGGCATAGAGAATCTGATACTTACGGGTCGAACAGAGAAAAAGAGAGACAAGGGAAAACAACGCGTGATATACCTGGCGGACTTAAGCAAATGGATGACAGAACGTGGTTTGGAGGGGGAAAGCAGAGGGAAGGAACTTGTTGAAAGCTGCAAGGGATAGAGGGAGGTGGAGAGCCATGATCGCCTAGGTCCTAAAAGGACACGGCACATAGAAAGAAAAGAATATTCAGTGTGCGTATAAAGTCTTTGTGCATTTGAAATTTCTAATGGTATCACAACTTTTGTTCACTCATTTCATCTCGAATATAAGTCTTATAGGAGAGAAATCCCAAGGAATTAGGTATGTAGACTTGTCGTGACCCCGATAAATAAAATAAAATATAAAGACAATATATATAAACAAAAATTAAAATAAGGCTTTGTGCTTTCGTTTAAAACCCTTATCTCGTTATTTACACTGCTTGGGCTATCTTTGTTGCCATATTTATCACAACGTTTCGGCCGTTGTACGCTTCGACCTTCTTCGGGTAGTTGGAATGTCGAACTGAACCCTTTATTTCTCTCGCTGGTATAGACTATTCTATTTCCACGTGCCATGTCTAATGGATCTCAGTTATTAGTTATCTCCTTTTAATTCCCCCCTCCAAAGTTCTCCACCGCCTTAACCAGGTATTGAACTCACTCTCTTTGGGTCCTGTCACTGAATCTATATAACGCCTTTATCTACTGTACAATGTGATCACTGGTAAAAAAATAATGGTTGCTGAAGACATTAGGTTTATAATACCCAGAAATTCATACACAGATGTCATCAAGGACACATGGCACAGTGAATAAAGGCGTTAGTTAGATTCAGTGACAGGACCCAAAGAGTATGAGTTCAATACCTGGTTAAGGCGGCGGAAAACTTGGAGAGGGGAATTAACAGGAGATAACTGATAACATCCATTCGCACGTGGAACTAGAACAGTCTACTCCAGCGAGCAAAATAAAGGGTTCAGTTCGACATTTCAACCACCTGAAGAAGGCCGGAGCGTAAAACGGCCAAAACGTTGTGATAAATATGGCAAGATGAGGATGATAGTCCGAGCAATGTAAATAGTGTACATATTCATCTCAGAAATATAGAAAGATACCTTATCCCTTTCTTTCTCTCTCTGAACTTTTCTCTATATATTTGTCTCTCAACTAACGAGCTCTCAAATAAAAATAGAAAGAAGAAGAAAAGCCTGAACCCGGCCGAAAACGTTGGAATTTTGCAGAAACCTACTAATTTATGACTGAAAACTAACAAAAACCAGGAAGGCTCCACGCATAACTTCCGCTATGTAAAATGTAAAAGAATGGAACGCCGGAAAATAAAATAATTTTGGCCAATCAAAAAAAATTAGCACAAAGGAACTTGTGATGTTAGTTGAAACTGAGCTTCGCGCCAGTAAGTCTAGATCCCAGTCAACAGGGATATAAACTGACAACGCCCGGCACACCGTAGGAAAGTGATGACATGAAACGGAACAAGAGACGCTACAGCTAGAGAAACAAACCATGCTTTGCTAATATTTGCTGCTTTTCTGAGAGCCGAGAATTACATAGAGATTAACGCTGGCCTATATCTAAGATCCCTACTACTAGTAGTATGATCTGAACGAAACTATTCACTACCGAGCCGAAACGGAGATTTCTCCAGACTGCTACCAATATCCGCCTTATAAACGAACTACTGCTACACAGAATGTCAAAGGAGTCACTCAAAGCAAATAAATAAAGATATATTATTTTATTATAGCTTATATGCACTTCGTTTTTAATTCCTTTGTTTCCGCTAAAACAATTATCAAGAACCATCCTGACACAAAATTCCCACAGGTAAATAAACATAGATCCAGTTTGCTCTAGAGTCCAGAATGTAGGTATCAGTTTAGTTTACGCTGAAATCAAAAAAAAGGTAAGCATAAACTTGGTTTGCACTAGAGTCAAAAATGTAGACATAGGTCCGGTTTCTACTAGACTGAAAAAGGTAGACAGAAAAATGTAGGCATGAGCCCGGTTTACACTAAAGTCAGAAATGTAGACATGGGTCCAATTTACGCTAGAGCCAAAAATGTAAACTTAGGTCCAGTTTACTCTAGAGTCAAAAAGTACACATTAGTTTGGTTTACACTACATTGAAAAAATTGGCTCGATTTACATTCGAGATTAAAATGTCGACATCTGTCCAGAAAAAAGAGATACGCTCGGTTTAGACTAAAGTAAAAGAAAAGTGGATATAAATTCAGTTTATATCAGATTCTAGAAGTATCCAGAAAATATCTTGTGTAGGTGTCTTATCGCTCAGAAGGGGGTGAAATTGATGCATTTTAAAGCCTGCAAGGCTTTAAAATGTGAAGGAAAACCAACCTCATTTATATGTGAAGGAAAACCAACCTCGTTTGTATGCGTTGTAAGGTGCAGCTCGAACTGTATAATGAAACTCTATAACGAAACCTTGAATGAATCTAGGATCTGATTAAGGTTTCTTGGAGGTATGGCTATTGTTTTTGCAGCAATGTGTGCTTGAAATTATCTATTTTATTTAAACTTCCAGGAAAGTTCGAATGACAAGAAAAGACTAATGACAGCTGAGAACACGTAAATTGATAAGGTTTGGTAATCTGATTTGCGATGAGTATTCTCAAGGGACCACCACAACACACAATCTTTGCCACGTCAGAAACAAATGAGATGAGTGAACGCGATCACATCAAAAAAAATCTATATAACTAAAATTGGTTTCCTCTGTGGAAAGTGATGTTGAAAATCGATTGAAAAGAACTGTCATGAAAAATACCAAAGTACAAATCATTATTTTTGCATGTTGCCTCTGTCTTCTTCTTCTTATGCCGTGTACCTTCACGATCATTGCTCCCCACAACTTCCTATCCTTTGTAGCCAGTAGCAACCCGTCCTAATTCCTGATCTGTCAATCATTTACAGGAGATTGTTACGTAGGTTATTCCCTGCTTTTCTCAATACCTGTTGACTTCAATTGGTCTTGTGAGTATCACATTCTCCAAGCCCACTTTCTTCATTATGTGCGTGAGAAATTTCAGTTGTTTCTTTCTGATTCTATCTACGTGTGGTTCGATCATGTCTGAAATAACCTTTTGCTACCCGAAAGGAGACACTTTTGATATATCACTCTCTACTGATTCTACAACAATGAAAGTTGGAAATTAATTTTTTTTTCTATTTCATTTTCGCTTTAAGAAGTCTCGTATTGTCTCTTGTTTCGCTTGTAAGAGATAGCCATATAATTTTAATTTTTGTATTCGCTGTCTGTGCTCCCCACCCACCTCAGAGTTCCTTCTTAAGGGACGCTCTCGGGGGGGGTGCTAATCCCATTCGCCCTAATCCGCCACAGAGGCTACACAGACAATATAGTTGTGATGAGAGTGGATATGAGCACCCGCACTCCCCCACCATATCTACCCAAGTATAGCATGATATAAGGTTTCATGTCCCTGTCGGACCCATTATCTATCATCCCAACTAGCCCTTGCCACTATGTGACTAGCCGATTGGAATGGAATCGGCTATTCCATCCACCCATCTATCCCAGATAGGGACCGAAGTGACGTGTTGTGGAAACTCCTGGTCATTTTATACCTGATCAGGAGTCACTCAGTCACCAGGACTCCGTCCCCAGGCATCACGGGTCGCAACCCACGGCAAATGGGTGGCCCCATTTAGGGGAAATTTTAGTTTTTTGAAATCGGGTTTTGTGAATGTGCACTTTATATACTTCAATTTGTGTTGATGGTATTATTATTATTATTACAAAAAAAACTTTTTACACTTTCCTAGTATTCCGATTCCAGATCAAGGGAGGGGAAAACTATTTATCTATAGCTGGGACCCTAACAGGTGCTACCACCCCGGGTCAGGGTGAACCCGGGAACAACAGCAACTAAGAGGCGGTTCCATGCTCCTCAAAACCTCCTGATCAGAGGCGTTGCTGCTGGATGCAGTCTATCGTCATACCCAGGACGTCGGTTGGTTTTGTTTAGTGACATCGAAATATGAAAATTCAAACTTCATATTTCAAGAGAATGACATTATTTCATGATTAAATTATAATTATTTAACAGCATTTTCCTCCTAATAATCTTATAAAATCAAACGAGGAACAAAAACTTGTATCTCCTTACAAGAAACGAGATTATTTTTTTTTTATTACAATATATGCCATAGCTTCAATTTTACTATAAAATATATCAATCGTCATTTTGCGGTAAGATGTATGGTTGGTTATTTTGTTATAAAAATATATTGTTGATAATTCTACTAAAAATATATTGTTGGTCAATTTTTCATATGAATGTATTTTTACTATAAAAATGTATTTTTTATACTTTCCTTGTGTTTTGATTTTTGGTTGGAAGTTCACTATTTTCCCATAGCTGGGACCCTAACAATTGTTACCACCCCGGGTCATGGTTGAACTGGGAACAATAAAAATTAACAGGTGATTCAGCTCTCCTCAAAACTTTCAATCTGATCAGAAGCAGTGCTGCCGGGTGTAGTTTATCTTCATACCGAGGACGGGTTGTCATTGGGTTGGTTAATTCAAACATCACGTCATTTAATTATCGTTTCATTTGTTGGGGGCGGGAATACGTCGAGTTCTCTCATTACGAATATAACCGGAAACTTCTAAATACAAGAGGTGGCATATGTAACATACAAGAGACAATATGTGATATATACGAGGTGATATATTTCATTGAATACTGTTGCCATATATGGTCTGGTACCCCCGCTGTCCATCTCGAGGTCCTAGACAAAATCCAGAGACAGATATGAAATGTGATTGGTCCTGATCTGGCATCTCGACACTTTCTCCAGTCACTTTCTCACAGACGTGATATGGCTTCCCTCTGTCTTTTCTAATTTCGTGGCAACTGCTCTGACGAGGTACTTTCTCTGGTACCCCAACTGCATGAATTTAAGCGTGCTACTAGGTTAGCATCTCGATCCCACCCTTTCACTGTCGAAACAGTTAAATGTAACCGCCTCTTCTACTTCAACAGCTTCTTCTCTCGCATTTCCCGACAGTGGAACTCACTTCCTCTTACTTGTTTCCCTGATAGCTATAATCTTCAAATATCCAAATGTAATGTCAATCGACGTCTTCTGATGCCGTGATCCTGATTCCCGTCCTTCACGGTATCCTTTCCTCAAACACCTCCTCTTCTTTCTTGCTCTCACTCTCAGTAAACCCTTGCGTGCTAGTGGCACTCCCGTCTTGCTTGGGGTGAAATGCTTATAAAAAAAACATATGTCACGTTGTCGTCGTATATTACAAATGAGAATGAGAGACGGAATCTCGCATCCGTAACATTACTAACAGATCCGTGGGTTTGGCTCACTAACGAGGGCTGGGCAAAGTTTAACGGTGTGTGAAAAGAATATTTTCTTTTTCTCTTGACCCTTCTTCTTCTTCTTCTTCTTCTTCTTCTTCTTCTATGTGTCTTGTCTCTTTAGGACGAAGGGGACCATGGCTCTCCACAATTCCCTGTCCTTGTCTTAATAAATGTTGTCTTTTTGTTATTTTGCCTAATCCTTGTTCCCCCAACCATTTATTCAAGCTCATTCTTCTATGTGCTTTGTACCTTCAGAGTGTAAGTGATCATGGCTCTCCACAACTTCCTGTCCTTGATAGTTCTTAATAAATTTTGTCTTTTTGTTATTTCTCCTAAATCCTGTTCCACCATCCACTTACTCAACCTCTTCTGCTTCTATGTGCTGTGTACCTTCAGGGTGTAGGCGATCATGGCTCTCCACTATTTCCTGTCCTTTGTAGCTCTTAATAAATTTTGTCTTTGTCTTATTTCTCCTAAACCCTGTTCCACCATCCACTTACTCAACCTCTTCTGCTTCTATGTGCTGTGTACCTTCAGGGTGTAGGCGATCATGGCTCTCCACTATTTCCTGTCCTTTGTAGCTCTTAATAAATTTTGTCTTTGTCTTATTTCTCCTAAACCCTGTTCCACCATCCACTTACTCAACCTCTTCTGCTTCTATGTGCTGTGTACCTTCAGGGTGTAGGCGATCATGGCTCTCCACTATTTCCTGTCCTTTGTAGCTCTTAATAAATTTTGTCTTTGTCTTATTTCTCCTAAACCCTGTTCCACCATCCACTTACTCAACCTCTTCTGCTTCTATGTGCTGTGTACCTTCAGGGTGTAGGCGATCATGGCTCTCCACTATTTCCTGTCCTTTGTAGCTCTTAATAAATTTTGTCTTTGTCTTATTTCTCCTAAACCCTGTTCCACCATCCACTTACTCAACCTCTTCTGCTTCTATGTGCTGTGTACCTTCAGGGTGTAGGCGATCATGGCTCTCCACTATTTCCTGTCCTTTGTAGCTCTTAATAAATTTTGTCTTTGTCTTATTTCTCCTAAACCCTGTTCCACCATCCACTTACTCAACCTCTTCTGCTTCTATGTGCTGTGTGCACCTTCAGGGTGTAGGCGATCATGGCTCTCCACTATTTCCTGTCCTTTTGTAGCTCTTAATAAATTTTGTCTTTGTCTTATTTCTCCTAAACCCTGTTCCACCATCCACTTACTCAACCTCTTCTGCTTCTATGTGCTGTGTACCTTCAGGGTGTAGGCGATCATGGCTCTCCACTATTTCCTGTCCTTTGTAGCTCTTAATAAATTTTGTCTTTGTCTTATTTCTCCTAAACCCTGTTCCACCATCCACTTACTCAACCTCTTCTGCTTCTATGTGCTGTGTACCTTCAGGGTGTAGGCGATCATGGCTCTCCACTATTTCCTGTCCTTTGTAGCTCTTAATAAATTTTGTCTTTTGTCTTATTTCTCCTAAACCCTGTTCCACCATCCACTTACTCAACCTCTTCTGCTTCTATGTGCTGTGTACCTTCAGGGTGTAGGCGATCATGGCTCTCCACTATTTCCTGTCCTTTGTAGCTCTTAATAAATTTTGTCTTTGTCTTATTTCTCCTAAACCCTGTTCCACCATCCACTTACTCAACCTCTTCTGCTTCTATGTGCTGTGTACCTTCAGGGTGTAGGCGATCATGGCTCTCCACTATTTCCTGTCCTTTGTAGCTCTTAATAAATTTTGTCTTTGTCTTATTTCTCCTAAACCCTGTTCCACCATCCACTTACTCAACCTCTTCTGCTTCTATGTGCTGTGTACCTTCAGGGTGTAGGCGATCATGGCTCTCCACTATTTCCTGTCCTTTGTAGCTCTTAATAAATTTTGTCTTTGTCTTATTTCTCCTAAACCCTGTTCCACCATCCACTTACTCAACCTCTTCTGCTTCTATGTGCTGTGTACCTTCAGGGTGTAGGCGATCATGGCTCTCCACTATTTCCTGTCCTTTGTAGCTCTTAATAAATTTTGTCTTTGTCTTATTTCTCCCAAACCCTGTTCCACCATCCACTTACTCAACCTCTTCTGCTTCTATGTGCTGTGTACCTTCAGGGTGTAGGCGATCATGGCTCTCCACTATTTCCTGTCCTTTGTAGCTCTTAATAAATTTTGTCTTTGTCTTATTTCTCCCAAACCCTGTTCCACCATCCACTTACTCAACCTCTTCTGCTTCTATGTGCTGTGTACCTTCAGGGTGTAGGCGATCATGGCTCTCCACTATTTCCTGTCCTTTGTAGCTCTTAATAAATTTTTGTCTTTGTCTTATTTCTCCTAAACCCTGTTCCACCATCCACTTACTCAACCTCTTCTGCTTCTATGTGCTGTGTACCTTCAGGGTGTAGGCGATCATGGCTCTCCCCTATTTCCTGTCCTTTGTAGCTCTTAATAAATTTTGTCTTTGTCTTATTTCTCCTAAACCCTGTTCCACCATCCACTTACTCAACCTCTTCTGCTTCTATGTGCTGTGTACCTTCAGGGTGTAGGCGATCATGGCTCTCCACTATTTCCTGTCCTTTGTAGCTCTTAATAAATTTTGTCTTTGTCTTATTTCTCCTAAACCCTGTTCCACCATCCACTTACTCAACCTCTTCTGCTTCTATGTGCTGTGTACCTTCAGGGTGTAGGCGATCATGGCTCTCCACTATTTCCTGTCCTTTGTAGCTCTTAATAAATTTTGTCTTTGTCTTATTTCTCCTAAACCCTGTTCCACCATCCACTTACTCAACCTCTTCTGCTTCTATGTGCTGTGTACCTTCAGGGTGTAGGCGATCATGGCTCTCCACTATTTCCTGTCCTTTGTAGCTCTTAATAAATTTTGTCTTTTTCTTATTTCTCCTAAACCCTGTTCCACCATCCACTTACTCAACCTCTTCTGCTTCTATGTGCTGTGTACCTTCAGGGTGTAGGCGATCATGGCTCTCCACTATTTCCTGTCCTTTGTAGCTCTTAATAAATTTTGTCTTTTTCTTATTTCTCCTAAACCCTGTTCCACCATCCACTTACTCAACCTCTTCTACTTCTATGTGCTTTGTACCTTCAGGGTGTAGGCGATCATGGCTCTCCACTATTTCCTGTCCTTTGTAGCTCTTAATAAATTTTGTCTTTTTGTTATTTCTCCTAGTCCTTGTTCCGCTACCCATTTACTCAAACTCACTGTTATGCGTTTTCGACCTGTCCTGTGAGTATCAGATTTTCCAAGCTCCCTTTCCTCATTATGTGCCCTAGAATTTTCAACTGTCTCTTCCTGGTGTTAAGTTTAAGTTTCCTTCTTGTTTTCATTTTCGTTAAAACTTCGTCGTTGCTGACATGCTCGGTCCATGTATCCTCAGCATCCTCCTGTAGAACTACATTTCTGCCACTTCAAGTCCCTTCTTCAAACGTGAGGAGATTGTCCAGCATTAACTGCCATACAGGAGAATTTATATCACGTAAGAGTTCACTATTCTTTTCTTTGTTTCTAATGATTTTTTTTCCTGTTTCTTGATACTTTGCTTAGTTTCTGGAAGGCATCTTTGGCTATCCCAATGTGCCTTTCGATTTCAGTATCGCAATTTCCGTCCTCTGTTAAAACACTTCCCAGATATTTACTTGTATTATTGTATATACTGTCGTTGATTTCTATTGTTTCAACAAAGTAATTTGAGATTTGTAATGAAACCATAACATATCAAATTGAATAGTGTAGAGTAGAAATGGAAAGTCTCGTTACATAATGGGGGACTTACAAAGGTAGACTCTGGAAGGTATAATTTACCTGTTCTAATGTTATATAAACAGTTGAGTGGCCAGTGTCTGAATGTATTTTTGGATTTGCATATCGTTGGTACGAGAATAAAGTATGTCTATATATCTGAGATGAGGTATTATTAACACTATTTACATTATTCGGACTATTGTCTTCATCTTTGTCGCCATATTTATTAAAATGTTTCGGCCTTTCAGTATCTGTCTATATTTCTGAAATGAGGTATTATGTACACTATTTACATTATTCGGACTATTGTCCTCATCTTTGTTGCCATATTTATTACAACATTTCGGCCTTTCAGTATCTGTCTATATTTCTGAGATGAGGTATTATGTACATTATTTACATTATTCGGACTATTGTCCCCATCTTTGTCGCCATATTTATTACAACGTTTCGGCCTTTCAGTATCTGTCTATATTTCTGAGATGAGGTATTATGTACACTATTTACATTATTCGGACTATTGTCCTCATCTTTGTTGCCATATTTATTACAACATTTCGGCCTTTCAGTATCTGTCTATATTTCTGAGATGAGGTATTATGTACACTATTTACATTATTCGGACTATTGTCCCCATCTTTGTCGCCATATTTATTACAACGTTTCGGCCTTTCAGTATCTGTCTATATTTCTGAGATGAGGTATTATGTACACTATTTACATTATTCGAATTATTGTCCTCATCTTTGTCGCCATATTTATTACAGTGTTTCGGCCTTTCAGTATCTGTCTATATTTCTGAGATGAGGTATTATGTCCACTATTTACATTATTCGGACTATTGTCCTCATCTTTGTCGCCATATTTATTACAACGTTTCGGCCTTTCAGTATCTGTCTATATTTCTGAGATGATGTATTATGTACACTATTTACATTATTCGGACTATTGTCCTCATCTTTGTCGCCATATTCATTAAAACGTTTCGGCCGTTGTACGCTCCGGCCTTCTTCAGGTAGTTGAAGAGTCGAACTGAACCCTTTATTTCGCTCATTGGAGTAGACTGTTCTAGTTTCACGTGCCATGTCTAATGGATGTCAGTTATCAGTTATCTCCTGTCCCCTCTCCAAGTTCTCCAATGCCTTAACCAGGTATTGAACTCACACTCTTTGGGTCTTGGATCTAACCAACGCTTTTATCCACTGTGCCATGTGTCCTTGAGGACCACCTGAAGAAGGCCGGAGCGTACAGCGGCCGAAACGTTGTAATAAGTATGGCAACAAACATGAGGACAATAGTCCTAATAATATACATAGTGAGAATAAAGTAATTCAAAATTACTACTACCATTGTCGTTGTGGTTATTTTACAAATAGAAAACTGACCATCCCTTGGGGAATTAAAACAAAAAGTAATACGAGATAATTATATTTAATTACAGCTAGAAAAATATGTATGTATTCAGTTTCCTATGTTACGAGTTTATGAACACACTGACTGTCGACCAATTTTTATTATGACTCAGACCTCGTTTTTATAGTTTTATCATGAAGGCTACAACCATGAGTTTTTTCATTGTTTTTAACGCAAGTAACTGGTACTTGGGGTCTAAGGTAAGATTGAAAAATCGTCTTGGTAACTAAAAACGAACTTTTTTTTATTTACATTGATACTATTAGTGTGAAAACAATGTTAAGACTTCAGTGGATGCTATAAATCAACTCATAAAACCTTTTTATTGTTTCAGTTGATTATTATACAGTGGGCGTTTGAGGTCAGATTTCGTCGTCCTGGGTATGACAATAAACTATATCCAGCAGCAAGGCCTCTGATCAGTAGATTAATGGTTTCATTTTGAGTAACGTGGAGCCACCTCATAACTGATGTTGTTTCTAGGTACACCCTGACCCGGGATGACACTACCTGTTGGGGTCCCATCTGTAGGTAAAATAGTGAACCCCCAAACAATGCTTAATTATATAGTGTTGGTAATTTTACTGTAAAAAATTTTACTGTTTGGTTGAATTTCTTTAGCAGCATATCAACACCTCTATGGGTTATTTAATGTCGAAATCTGAATATCCCGCATACAATTTTATGCTTTCTACTACGGATAACATATTTGTTATATTCTTAGGGTAAAGGTAAGTCTTTTAGATACGTAGTTTGTAAATGACAAAAACCTAGTATTGGTAATTTTACTATAAAAATATATTGTTGGTCATTTTACTATAAAATATATTGTTGGGTACTTTATTATAAAAATGTATTGTTGGTCATTTTGCTATAAAAATGTATTATTGGTCATTTTACTATAAAAATGTATTATTGGTCATTTTACTATAAAATGTATTGTTGGACATTTTACTATAAAAATATATTGTTGGTCATTTTACTATAAAAATGTATTGTTGGTCATTTTGCTATAAAAATGTATTATTGGTCATTTTACTATAAAAAATGTATTGTTGGTCATTTTACAATAAAAATGTATTGTTGGTCATTTTACTATAAAAGTATATTGTTGGTAATTTTACTATAAAATGTATTGTTGGTCATTTTATTATAAAAATGTATTGTTGATTTTTGTTTAGGGATTCACCATTTGCCCATAGGTGTGACCCTAACAGGTGCTACTAACCCAGTTCAGTGTGGACCTGGGGTCAATAGTAATTAAGGGGTGGTTCCACGCTGTTTAAAACTTCCATTCTCCCGTTCAGAGACCTTGCTGCCGGATGTAGTTTATCATCATACCCAGGACGGTAAATATATGAGATCATGGTTGAACTCATCACAAAAAGACATAAATTTAAGAATTCTAATGGAATGGGTACCACTATCAAATAATAGAAAAAAATCCTCTTACACGACTCAAGCAGGTTGACATTAAAAAATTCAAAGGCAAAAAAACCTAGAGTGTACTTACAGACACTTTTTAAGGGCAGTGCTCAATGTCAGCTGGAAGCAACATATTGTCAATCGAAGAACTATAGGGGAAGCTGTAACCATAACCGGTACTACTAACCCAGTTCAGGGTGGACCTGGGGTCAACAACAATTAAGAGCTGGTTCCACGTTCCTTAATACTTCCTTTCTGTTGGATGTAGTTTATCTTTGTACCCAGGACGAGAGTTATAAACAATTTCCTTTTCGGTTTATCAACTTTATTCTTCATAAAATAAAGTACAATTACATTTTATTCAATTATACATTCACAATATTATTCAAATAGCTCTTGCCCCTTATAAAGCAATTCTTCAGCAACGTTTGTGTAAAATGCGGCTGGTTTTGTCGTGGAAACGTTTTCGACGAACATTTGAATCTGTTTTTTCCTATAGAAAGTTTTACTTATCAAAGCGTTTTGAGGATAATGATCGGTTGATGCAAGATCAGATTAATATTACGGGTCGGCTAAATTCCAAATTGTTTTTCGGGGTTATTATTGCTGTTTTTGTCCATGCTATCTAGCTAGATAGATAGATTATATGAGATAGATAGATAGATAGATAGATAGATAGATAGATAGATAGATAGATAGATAGATAGATAGATCATATGAAGACAGAATATAGAAAGAAAGAAAGAAAGAAAGAAAGAATATGACGATAGATAGATCGATATAATGTCTGACGACAGATCGAGAGATAGGATATATGAAGATAGATAGATAGATAGATAGATAGATAGATAGATAGATATAAAGAAACTGCGATTGATAAATAGTTAGATATGAAGAGACTGTGATAGATAGATAGATAGATAGATAGATAGATAGATAGATAGATCATATGAAGACAGAATATAGAAAGAAAGAAAGAAAAGAAAGAAAGAATATGACGATAGATAGATCGATATAATGTCTGACGACAGATCGAGAGATAGGATATATGAAGATAGATAGATAGATAGATAGATAGATAGATAGATAGATAGATAGATAGATAGAAAGAAACTGCGATTGATAAATAGTTAGATATGAAGAGACTGTGATAGATAGATAGATAGATAGATAGATAGATAGATAGATAGATCATATGAAGACAGAATATAGAAAGAAGAAAGAAAGAAAGAAAGAAAGAAAGAATATGACGATAGATAGATCGATATAATGTCTGACGACAGATCTAGAGATAGGATATATGAAGATAGATAGATAGATAGATAGATAGATAGATAGATAGATAGATAGATAGATAGATTATACGAAGATAGATCATATGAAGACAGAATATAGAAAGAAAGAAAGAAAGAAAGAAAGAAAGAAAGAAAGAATATGACGCTAGATATATAGATAGAATATATGTAGCTAGATTATATAGAAAATGATAAATTGAATATATGACGATAAATAGATCGATATAATGTTTGACGACAGATCGAGAGATAGATAGATAGATAGATAGATAGATAGATAGATAGATAGATAGATAGATAGATATGCGGTATTTTGAATGGTTAGAATCAATGATCGTGTTGCTTTTTAGTTGCGCTTAGGTACAATTGGTGCTCACAAGTTCTACTAAATGTTGCAGTGCCTCATTTTCACCGACGCTATCTCCTTGCCGTTGATAGTGACGTTCGTCCTTTCTATATTATCATGTAAAAGAACAACAATGAACTCCATAACCTGAGATAGAGTTGCAAAAACAAAAAATAAGAGCTCGATGATGCATCTATAGCAGATCGAGAGGTTTATTTGAAGGTTAAATTGTAAGGCCACATGTAAGACAAAATAATAGTAGCGGCTATAATAAATGAAAATTCTGACAGGAAAAGAAAAATGCATCATAAAACATTTTCTGACGTTGTAACAAACCTACTGTCGTTTCGGTCTAGTCAGCTTCCAAAGATCTGGTGAAGCGACCAAACATCAGATATTTATTAATTCCCTCTTCATTTTCAGAACACACCCACGTAGAATGCTAAAGAAATGAAATTCAAATGAGGAACAAAAGGGTTGTTAGTGGTCAGAAATGTTTGCAAGTATTACTGACAGAATCTGGTTATTATATGTATAATAGATAAACATTTACTATAGAAATGCATTGTAAATGATGAAGAAAGGGATTGTCAGGGGTCAGGAATTAACGCAAGTGTTACTGGCACAATCTGGTTATTATATGTATAATAGATAAACATTTACTATAGAAATGCATTATAAATGAGGAAGAAAGGGATTTTCAGTGGCCTGGATGTAATGGCAGAATAGAGCTATTATATATATATATATATATATATGTATATAATAGATAAACATTTACTATAGAAATTCATTGTCAATGAAGAAGAAAGAGATAGTCTGGAGTCAGGAATTAATGTATGTTTTAATGATAGAATAGGTCTATTATATGTATAATACATAAATAAATGCATTGCAGGTGATGAAGAAGAGATTGTCAATTATCAGGAATTAATGCAATCGTTAATGACAGAATAGGGCTATTATATAATTATTATGTATAATAAACATCTATAAGAATTCATTGCAAATGAAAAATGGGATATTCAGCGGCCAGGAATTAATCGAAGTGTTACAGACAGAACAGGGCTATTATATATATATATATATATATATATATATATATATATATATATATATATAAATCGATAAACATTTACTGTATGCATTGCAAATTATGAAGAAAGGTATTATCAGTGGTCAGGAATTTACTGACAAAAAAAGAGCTATTATATGTATAATAGATGAAGAGCGGACAATAACTATGGAAGGAACAATATTTGACGTACTTGGTCAACCGCCGAACGTAGACGATAAGCCTGGGCTGAAAGTGTTTGATGAACTGCCAGTAAAAACGGATGACTTCAGCATGAAGGAATTGGAGGTTGCTATCAAATGACTAAAAACCAACAAAGCAGCAGTTCTGGATGAAATTCCAGCAGAAGTATGGCACATAGGATGCCTAAATGATACACAGCTTACAGTGTGCTACAAAAACATGATTTAAATTTATGATGTTCTAAACACCAAACGCCATGAGGGAAAAACAGACGTAATACATGAGACATTTTCTTGAATCTCAAAACTAAAATGTAATTCGTGTTTCTTGAAAATGACCAATCATTTCTTTTTAATCATTTCGCCCCAAGCGAGGCGATAATGCCACTAAGACGCAAGGGAGAACTTGGGAATTAAATATAGCTAGAAGACTTTAGTGAGTAGAAAGGACAATAAAAGAACAGGTTTCAGGAAGACAGAAGATGGCGACTGACGTTCTATTAAAAAGTTTTAACAGACTCCCGAGAGGATGCTTCCCTGGACACTACAATCTTTATCACTTCAAGTCTAGAGTCAATCGTTATCTATCCTGCATATCTTCACAATCTGCACTTTTTACCTACATATTTTACGTCCATAAAACAACCTCTTTCAGTAACCATCTACATTGAACGGCTCTTGGGCCTTATATTGGATATACAGCTAGAAGCTGTTAGGAGATTTTTTTTATTTCTATAACACATTAATTTTTTTTTAATTATTTAAACCTAGGCAAGGTGTTAATGCCACTAAGACGCAAGGATTTACAAGGAGTAAAAGAGAATAAGAAGACTTTAGTGAGGAGAAAAGAGAATGAAAATACAGACTTCAGGAAGACAGAAGATGGTAATTGACGCTAAATTTAAATTTTTGAAGATTGTACTTGACACGGAAGCAAGAAATCGGAAAGGAGTTCCACAGTTGCGAGGTGCGAGAAAAGAAACTCTTAGAATAGAACTCACAGTTACATCTCGCTACTTCAACAGTAAAACGATGAGACCTAATAGCCAATCTAGTAGCACGCTTAAATTCATAAGGTGGCGGTACCATAGAGGTGAGCTTATCAGAACAACTGCCACGAAAATATTTCTAGAAAAGCACGTCACGGTGGTGGGAATGTGATTGAAGCTGAGATGCCAGGTCAGGGTCAGTAACATTGCAGGTTCTTCTTTGTATTTTATCAAGAATCTCTAAATGCATAACAGGAGCACCAAACAAGATGTAGCAGTTGGCGATAAAAAATTGTCTAGCACGACACAGTGAACCAACTTTCCGAGCAATATAATCGCTCCACGGCTAAAAAAAAACAAAAAAAAACACTCGAACAGTTACGGACAGACAATTTTACACACAGCGGAATCAAACATCCTTCATATTTTTGAAAAACAAGAGAAATTCAATGAAAAATTATAAAAGAAAACACTTGTTTATAGTATTTAATAAAAAATGCCTAAAAGGAAAAAAATATAGTACCATAAATATACATTTTATCTCAGGGCTGGCACGTAATATCCCCGAACCCCCCAACGGAGGGGATCAGGCCTGATTGGGGGCCCTGGGCAGGGCTTTGTCACTTTTAGCTATCTTATTAACATTTGCAAATTAAACTAAACACAACTCTTAAAGCATGAAACATTTTCACAGATTTTGACATCATTAGGAGTGTTTTTTTTTTCGTTTTTTTGGGTGGGTATGGTTCGTCAAGATCTGTGAATTTATGCGAAGATGGGCATTTCGACGTGGTCTAATGGTTAGCAAACTTGTCACCCTAGATCAACTACGACTGAGTAGTGAGTTCGATCCTCAATAGGTGTACCTTACTTTCGGCCTTATGCCCCAAAGTAAGTTACGCTTAGTCAACCACCATACTAAGTCTCGACAAATCACTACATAAAATTCATTATTTTTTATCTATGATGTTAAATTATTCAACTTTTAATCGGAAATATCTCAATTTGATGTTAAAAAATATTGCAAAACATTGTTGATTTATTTAAGATGGGATTATCAATTATGACATGTCTCTAATTTATAATTAAGATACATCGTATTTATTTTCAGTTTTTCTAGCTGAATTGTTCACCTATATTACATGTGATTCATTATTGTACCAAATTAGTTTTTGTTTTGTTTTTTTGTTTTTTAAGGCAATTCACCGCAAGCAAGGTGGAAGTGTCACTAGCACGCAAGGGGTTAGAGAGGATTGAGAACAAGAGTAAAGAGGAATGTTTGAGGAAAGGATACAGAGAAGGACGGGGAATAAGCTCAGAGTGTCAGATGTCGATTGACATTACACTTGAATATTTGAAGATTATAGTCCGCAAGTAAGGGGAATGGAGTTCCACAGACAAGAAGTGCGGGAGAAGAAGCTGTTTGAGAAGAAGAGATGGTTACATTTAACCTTTTTGACAGTGAAAGGTTGGGACCGAGATGCCAGCCTGGTAGCTCGTTTAAAGTCATGTGATCCGGGAACCAGCGAAAGTAGCTCGTCGGAACAGTTGCCGTGAAAATATTTGTAGAAGAGGAAGGCCACAGTACGTCTGTTGGATAGCGATTGTAGGCTAGATGCCAGATCAGGACCTATCATTTTGCATATCTGGTTATTGTAATTTGTAATTTATATGAATATTACCTTATGAAAATTAAGATGTAATAGAGTGGGGGCCACATATCATAGATTGGGGGGGGGGCACGAGACCCTTGCGCCGGTCCTGTTCTATCTATCTATCTGATTGTCCTCAAACGAACACTTCTGGTCGCTTCTTTCCAAGCATTTCTGTCGTCGATAGCACGACACATTTTTCCTTTCTGATTCCAGTTCCCCGAATCATATTATTCCAGTGTTATCTATGACTAGCAGTAGAGCCCGGCGTTGCCCGGGGATGTAACAGTAAGAGATAGATCAAGTATCGTCCATCATAAAGACTGAAAAATAAAATTGACAAAGATTATTGTTTAAGGTTGACGGACACGCATGTCTTAATTAGTTTTTTTTGTTTTGTTTTTGTTTTTTTTTACAAATTGGTCAAACCTAAACTCAAACAAAAACATTGTTTTCAATCGTTTTGAGTCTACCGATTGATTAAAATTTTATTATAAACAATTGCTTTGTAAATGGAATTTTTAAAGTATTCTGAATGTAAAAATAAAGAAAAAAGTGTGCAAGACAATAAGAAACACTACCTGCTAAAAAAAAGTGAAGTTTTGCTGAAATCGGTTGAAAAATGTAGGAAATCCAATCCCATATATAAACGAACACACGCACACACACACAAACAACCTGGGTTTTATAAATATATAACTCGATATGAGTTGTCCCCCTTTCATTTTCGCGATGACTCTTAATCGTGTTTTCAAATTGATTTCGTGCAAAAACAATTGTGTTTTTTCCAATTTTTGGCGCTGTCAGAACCACCGCAAGGTAATTTTACGTAATCCTGTGAAGTTTTGTTGAAATCGGTTGAAAAATGTAGGAAATCCGATTCAATATATAAACGAACAGACACACACACACACACACACACACACACACACACACACACACACACACACAAACCTGTTTGTATGATTAAGTGATTTCTAATTTTTCTAACTTTGTAATTGGTGTAACTCTTGACCTTTTTCCCGTAATTTGAATCCCACTGGATAAGGTAATGCACAAATTCTTTACTTCTCCGACAATGGCCACTAAACTGAGCTCGCTTTTCACATATTGCGCCAGTAATCTTTGGTAGCTTCCCCTTCGCTGGACAATATGTTGCTTCCAGCTGACATTTAGCACTGCCCTTAATAGGTGTCTGTAAGTACACTCTAGGTTTTTTTTCTTTTGCCTGTGATTTTCTTAATGTCAACTTGCTTGACCCGTCTAAGAGGATTATTTCTACCATTTGATAGTGATACCCATTCCATTAGAATTCTAAAATTTATGTCAGAAGATGGCGATTGACGTTCTATTAAAAAATTTTAACAGACTCCTGAGAGGGTGCTTCCCCGACCACTACAATCTTCATCAAGTCTAGAGTCAATCGTTATCTATCCTACATATCCTCACAATCTGCACTTTTTACCTACCTACCTACGTCCATAAAAATACCTCTTTCAGTAACCTTCTACATTGAATGGCTCTTGGGCCTTATATTGGGTGTACAACTAGAGGCTGTTAAAAGATTTTCTTATTTCTATTTTTGTGATGAGTTCAACCATGATCCCATATATTTACCGTCCTGGGCATGACGATAAACTACATCCGGCAGCAAGGTCTCTGAACGGGAGAATGGAAGTTTTAAGGAGCGTGGAACCACCTCTTAAATGCTGTTTTCCCCGGGACCACCTGACCTGGGGTGGTAGCACCTGTTAGGGTCCTAGCTATGGGCAAATAATGAATCCCCACACTAAAATAAAAATCTAGGAAAGCATAAAAATGTATTTTTATAGTAAAAATACAAGCAATATCATTCGCCCTTGCTTTGATTTTTGCTGCCACATGGTCTGGTTCTCCTATTGGATATGTTTCGAAATTCTTGATAAAGAATCTGCTATGTTATTGGTCCTGAATTGTCATCTCGGCTTCAGTCACTTTCCCACTACCGTAACAACTGCCTTTTCTATAAATACTTTCATGATAATTGTTCTGAAGAACTTTTATCTCTGATATCAGGTTTTTATGAATTTATGCTCAATACTAGATTGGCGGCAAGGTATCATCATTTTACAATTGAAATGGCTAGATGTAACCGTAAGTTCTATGCTAACAGTTTCCTCCAACACACTTCTCGCTTGTGGAAATATCTTTCGGCTTCCTGTTTTCCAGTTAACTTTTCATAAATTTAAATATAATGTCAATCGTTATCTTCTGTCTTCTTAATTTTTATTATTGTATTGTCCTCTCTCCTCCATGATAGGTTTTGTCTTATACTCTAACACCCAGTAACCTCTTGCATCCTAGTGGTATTATTGCCTTGTTTGGGGGGAAATGATTAAAAAAATATATTTTTATAAAAAAAATACATTTTTATAAAAACAATACAATCAGTAGTTTTTTATTGTGAAATTAACAGCAATACATTTTTATAATGAAATTACCATCAATACATTCTTATAGTGAAATTACCAGCAATACATTTTTATAGTGAAATTACCATCAATACATTCTTATAGTGAAATTACCAGCAATACATTTTTATAATGAAATTACCATCAATACATTCTTATAGTGAAATTACCAGCAATACATTTTTATAGTGAAATTACCATCAATACATTCTTATAGGGAAATTACCAGCAATACATTTTTATAATGAAATTACCATTAATACATTCTTATAGTGAAATTACCAGCAATACATTTTTATAGTGAAATTATCAGCAATACATTTTTATAGTGAAATTACGATAAATACATTCTTATAGTGAAATTACCAGCAGTACATTTTTAAAGTGAAATTACCATCAATACATTCTTATAGTGAAATTACCAGCAATACATTTTTATAATGAAATTACCATCAATACATTCTTATAGTGAAATTACCAGCAATACATTGTATAATGAAATTTTCAGCAATACATTATTATAGTGAAATTACCATTAATACATTTTTATAGTGAAATTACCAACAATACTTTTTTTAAAGTGAAATTACCATCAATACATTTTATAGTGAAATTACTAGCAATACATTTTTCTCAAAAAACTTACCAACAATTCATTTATAGTACAATTGAAGATATATCATAAATTGCCAACAAAAAAAAGCAATTTGCTATGATTAAACTCATGTCTTCTAAGAAGAAACAAGTTTTCATTCCTCGTTTGATTTTTTTTTTTTATTTGGTAAAAAAATGCAACTAATAATCATAATTTAATCCTGAAATAATGTCATTCTCTTGAATTAATGATAAAATTTGAATTTTCCGAAATCTAAATAAATTTGGGCATTAAAAATCTGGAAGGGGCTTGGAAAATTTGATACTCACAGGACAAGTCAAGCTGTACAGTGGAACATTTATAATGAGTTTGAGTAAATGGGTGACGAACCAAGGCTTTAGGAGAGATAACAAAACAGGCAAAATTTATTAAGAACTGAACAGAACAGTTTGGAGAGCCATGAACGCCTAGGTCCTGAAGGAATATGGCACATAGAAGAAGATGTACCGACTCACTCCGTTTATTAGAGTCTAAAATACCTTACCGTCTATGCAATAATAGCTGGATATTCGTTTCCGAGCATGCCCGTCCGCTAGGATGGTTAGCCAATCCCTGTTTTAGATGCCTGCTCAGGCATATCTGTGTTTGTTCAACATCCACAGAGACTACCTCCCCACCCCCTGATATATCCTCACCCCACAATCCCGGGTCAATATTATCCAGAAGTCACCACCAAATTGACGGGTGAGATTTGAACCCGGGACTCATGGTTGAAAAGTGAACGTTCCTAACCACTCGGCCATACGAGTAACAGCATAAAGCTGTTTCACTCATTATCAACCCTGACAAAGGCTAGTTATTTATTATTGCTTCTCCTCGTAATTCTTAGGCGGATATTTTTGGATGCAATGGGGAGAAAAAGAAGTTGAATAAATGAGGGCAAATGAAAATAGGGTGATTATATTTCAACTTTCGCACTGGTTTGAGCAAATGACTCATTTCCTCCATGCTTTCTTCGTAGTCACTGGTTTCTTTCTACTAACTCGGTTTTTACCTGGCGTCTCAGCTTCAGTCGCTTTCCCAACGCCGTAATGTAGCTTCCCTGTGTCTTTTCTATAAATACTTTCATGGTAAATGTTCGGGTGAGCTCCTCGCTATTGTACCAAGACTATATGATTTTAAGCGCAGTACTAGATTGGCGGAGAGGTTTTATAATTTTACAGTTGAAATGGCTAAATGTATCCGTAAATCTGTCTCCTGGATCTGTCTTAAATATTTATAAGTCTACACTTCGTCTATGCTTTGAATATTGTTGCCAATTATGGTCTGGTGCTTTGCTATATATTTAGAGATTCTTGATAAAATCCAAAGAAGAATCAGCAATAATTTTGGTCCTGACCTGGCATCTCGGCTTCAGTCTCTTTCCCACCGCCGTAATGTAGCTTCCCTGTGCCTTTTCTATAAATACTTTCATGGTAATTGTTCGGCTATACTTTTCGCTATGGTACCTAGACTTTATGAACTTATGTGCAGTACTAGATTGGCGCCAAGGTCTCATCATTTTATAGTCAAATTGACGAGATTTAAGAGTAAGTTCGATGTTTTTATTATTATTTTATATATATACTCGCATGTCTGGAACTCCCTTTCGGCTCCATGCTTTCCAGTCAACTTTGATCTTCAAAAATCTAAATGCAATGCAATCGTTAGCTACTGTCTTCCTGATTACTCTCCTTTTACTAAATGTATCCGTGAATCTGTCTCCTGAATCTATCTTGAATATTTATAAGTCTACCATTCGTCCATGCCTCGAATATTTCTGCCACATATGGTCCGACGCTCGCGCTGCAGATTTAGAGATTGCTGATAAAATCAAAAGAATCAGCAATATTATCGGTCCTGACCTGGCATCTCGGCTTGAGACGCTTTCCCTGCACCTTTTCTATAAATACTTTCATGGTAAATGTTCCGATGAGATCTTCGCTATAGTACCAAGACTTTATGAATTTAAGAGCAATACTAGATTGGCAAGAAGGTCTCATCAATTTAAAGTTGAATTGGCTACAAGTAACCGTAAGTTCTACGCTAACAGTTTCTTTTCTCGCACTTCTTGCTTGTAAATCTTACATATTTATAAGTCTACAGTTCGTTCATGCTTCGAATATTGCTACCACATATGGTCTAGTGCTTCTGCTGAAAATTTAGAGATTATTGATAAAATCCAAAAAAGAATTAACAATATTGATCTGGTGTCTCAGCTTCAGTCACATCCAGGACTCTTCAACAAACTAACATCCTAAACAGTTTGAAAAATCCCGTGAATTTTGAATTTAAAATTCGCGGGTGAAAATGATCATTCATTCCGTTAAAAAATTCTTTGCCTATTATTATTTTGATTAAGTACTAATTTAGAATTAATAAATAAATAAAAACAGAGCATCTACTCAGATATGAGTATCCATTTAAAAAATAACGTTAAAACAAATAAATTTTACATATATATATATATATATATAAAGAAATAATCACACATAGAATCAATCAGCAATAGTAATGCTATTATTGGCGACATATATATATATATATATATATATATATATATATATATATATATATATATATATATATATTGACAATTGGAAATAACCTTCATGGAATTATAATGTTTCGAAAACACATCCGATTATTCATTTTGCCGGTTAGGCTTCATTAGATCGAAGACGAAAAAATCGGCGAAATGCATAATCGGATGTGTTTTCGAAACATTATAATTCCATGAACGTTTTTCCAATTGTCAATAATTTATAACACTGGTTATACCCAAATTTATAACATATTCTCGACACAGGGAACGCATGGATTAAAAAAAAAATCATTCATTTATTTTCTACCCAATCTGAAGAATTCTATCTCCTGACTTGGACACTTAAAGCAAAGAACACGATATTTTTAAAATTCACTCATTCACGAGCAACGCCAGCTTTGGAAAGATAAAGTTTTATTATTTTAAACATATACAAATACATACAGACGTAACTTATTTTTACCTTCGAATTGTCAATAATTTATAATTCTTTCGGGATCATATACACAAATTTATAACATATATATATATATATATATATATATATATATATATATATATATATATATATATATATAAATTGCATAGATTGGAAATCCAAAATCACCTCATTCAGAATACCTATTTCAATCCACAAGATTTTACTTGTAGGTCTGGTCAACTAAAGGTGTGAGGAAACGAAATAGGATCTTAAAACTTCATCATTCAAAGAATAAAAGAAGAAAATGTGGAAGATAGAAGAGGAAAAAGAAATATATATCAGTTGGGTTTCGATCCCGGCTTGAAGCAATCGGATGTCCAAACACACTGATGAGCTGTGAAACATTGAAACAGCGAAACAGTCTGTCTGTGGACGACAATATACACATGCTCCTGAAAAAAATATTTCTGTTGAGCTATTCGGGGAGAAAAGTGAATTTATAAGCAGTAACTATTACTGCTGCTGATGCAAGACTCTTCGTTAAAACAAATCGTTTTCTCCGGTCACTGGTGTGTTTGTCTAAAAATAAATACGTCTAAATTCACATTCATCACTGCTGTGTGGCAATGTCTTAAGGGTAAAATCTCCGACTGATGCCAAAACAGTCAGATTTCGGCTTGAGGCAATCGGATGTCTAACCGCAAAACTGACTGTCTGTAGTTGACTATATATATATATGTGTTATATTGTGAAATGGATTAAGTCCGACAATGATTTCGTATATTTTCTCTTTATAAGTTATTTTATTTCATACAATTCATTTAAGTAAATGATCTGCTATTTAAAATAAACAGTATTAGTTCCATTTACCGACCTGAATGTTCCAGAAATTTCGTGGAAAATATGTGCTTCTCCGACAGGAATCGAACATATAACCATCATTTGATCAGATGTGCTGTAACCGTAGGATTGAAGAAAGAAGAAAATGTGGAAAATAGAAGAGGAAAAAGAAATATATCTGTCGGAGAGCACAATTTTTTCTTCTTTTATTCTTTGAATGATGAACTTTTAAGATCCTATCAGTTTCTTTTCAGTCCCAAATCAATAAATGTCCAATGGATTTATCTCATTGACGGTCTCCAGCGTTTCCCGTTAAATCACTCGTCAGAGTCAGATGTTCGATAAATCAAATGAAATCATTATCATGTCTGATATTTATACTCCTCGGAACAAGAACTAATCATAAAATTCGAATTTGAAATTTCGAATTCTTACCACATAAGAGTTTCGTTAAAATTTCAGAGTTTCATTTAAATTTAAATTTTATTTTTTCTTGATTTTTGCACTATATTTAATTTCGCTATAATCTATATCTTTAATAATATTTCAAAGAAATGCCCTCGAGTCTAATGCACTTTTCCATCCTTCTCTACCACTTATTATATTTAGTCCACATTTATTCTAAATTTATATTAATTTAAACATTTATGTACATATATACATGTTTTTTATTGTATTTTTAATATATCTACATGTATATATTATGGAATGGATTAAGTTCGAGAATTATTTAATATATTTTCAGTTTATACGTTATTTTTATACATATAATTTATTTAAGTAAATCCTCTGTTTTTTAATTAAACAGTATTAATATATGGCTGAATGGTTAACAACACATCAGATCAAATGATATATATATGTGTGTGTGTGTGTGTGTGTGTGTGTGTGTGTGTGTGTTATATAAAAGCGTATGGTTACAAGAAAGAAATACGACAACAGCAGAAATAGATTTACGTGATTTATTTTAATAGGAACGTGTGGGTTTGGGACAGCTACCTTGTGGTATAGTTCATAAGCCGGCTTCAGATCTGGGTTGATCTCTCATAGGAGTTCTTACTGGTTGGCGTGGCGCGGCGCTCCTCCTGCTGACTGCTGCCGACCGCGCAGACTGCTGCCGACCGCGCCACCTGACCGTGACAGGTCTCTTCCCTGGCCTCCTGTTGACTGCTGTTGTACTTCACCGTGTGACCCCTTCTATGGCGTTTTTTTTATGGCTTAACAGGCTCGAAAAACGACGCGTGTATAATTAGGAGGGAAGCATTTTTATTGGTCGAAAAATAGAAACACTTTAAAATATTATTTTATTTTTCGAACGGAACTTGTGCGTCGGGTTTATGCGTAGACGACGATAATGGTCATTTTATGACGGGGCCTTGTCCCGTTCACATTCGGTTCTCTCGCTCTTGAGTATGTTATTTGCCTACCGAACGCTCCTTTGTGACCGAGAGGTTAGGCACGTCAGCGTAAATGACGGTTCCGTATAGGATGCAGGTTCGAATCCTGTCAAAGGACGAATATTTTCTATGAAAATTTCTCGGACATTCAGGCCGGTAAATGTTATTTAATACTGTTTATTATAAACAGAGCATTTACTTAAATACTTGTATCTATAAAAAAAGAACGTTAAACATAAAAAAATGTCTTTAATAAATAAATTGTCGGACTTTGTCCATTTCTTAATATATATATATATACGTGCGTGTGTGTGAATGAAAGGAATTTATAGACTCATTTTAATCCGACCTTATTGTGATGGTCTCTGTTGCTGTGTGGTAAAGCGTACCGGATCACAGTTTGTATATTGAGATTTATTTATCAAATGCGCAGACAGATTGACGTAATACACACGGTTAAAGATAAAGACAGGGTGTCTGTTTCAAATATGAATATCTGGTGGTTGCCAACTCGTCTCCGAGTACGCCATTATTACATATCTTTTGGGATAATATCTACTGATGTGCTGAACGAATGCGGCTCTTTAGCCCAGCAAGAGTCCTAGATACTCTGGTACAAACTGGGTACTGAAGAGGTGTGACAGATATATATATATATATATATATATATATATATATATATATATATATATATATTATATGAATTATTCACAATTAAAAAACAAATGCAAAGGTTAATGATTTATTTGGCGAGAAATCCATCGTCGCAAACAATTCAAATAATATACAAAAAACCTCCGAATCCGTTATGAATGAAATGATCCTTGTTTCTATAAATTTCTGCCGTATTAGTTCTTATTTTACTACAAGCTTTCGTCTGTTCCTACAGACATCTTCAGTATAGAATAGATGTTGTTCTTGTTTTTTCTCTTAGTAATACCAAACAAGAACAACATCTAT
>CAHIKZ030005488.1:1757500-1815000 GCA_903632075.3 Acanthosepion pharaonis | reverse complement strand
CGCACTTTCCGTCCTCTGTTAAAACACTTTTCAGATATTTAAATTGTAGCACTTGTTTGATTCTGGTATCTTCGATTTGTAATTTGTAGTTTGGGCTCATCCTTTCGCTAACAACCATGCATTCTGACACCTTGCAATAGATGTTTATTCCTTAGAAGTTCTTAACTGTATTAGAATTATTAGGACATGTAAAGTATATGTATATATCTCAACCACCAGGAAGATCCCAGTCAACGGTCTGGAACGACAAATTCGATATTATTAAATTTATTTATAAATTATTTAATATGACTGAATACTGTTAAATTAAATTATTTAATAGTATTACAGTTGTTATTTGTGAATTCATTCATAACTTATTAATTACTATTCAACTGTGAAATATTTTAAATTTTTTATGATATACGGTTTCGATATTTATATTCATTCATAAATTATTGAATACTATTAAATTAAAAAGTATTGAATACTATTTAATTTGATATTATTACGATTTCAATATTCAAATATCCTTATAAATTATTAAATACTATTAAATTATGAAATCATTTTTTTCGATATGCCGGGTGTAACAGTAAAATTGTCCAAATCGTATAACAGCATGGGATAATTGTCCATCACACAAAATATTTAATATCTAAAAAAAAAACTCTAAACTAATTGAGTTTCTTTTGTCCAGGTTTTCAGATAAGATGTTTAGCCATCTTGACACCATCTATTGTATGAATCACATAAAAACACTCTGAGTTATTCAGCTAGAAAGAGAACAGGTTAAAATCGTTTTGTGTCAACCCCACTATGTCTTCCTAACTGAGCAATGGTGAGAGGAAAAAGACCATTCAGGCCTTCAGTAATGGTACCAACATTCATACTCTGGCTTCCATCTCCAAAATCCATTTAAGAATCATCAAGAGAACCGTGAATAAGTTTAAAAAAGTGGGAACAATAGAGAGGAAAACGGGATCAAGAAGTCAAACAGCGAGAGAGATCATCATTTCAACTTAGAGCTAAATACATTCTTATGGTTCAAAGTAGAGTCCAATGGTCTTCTAAAAATTTTGGAGAATTCCAATACTATATCTTTAATCATTTCTAAGATACAACGACTCAAAGCTTAATCCAGCAATTGGACAATTTTGCTGTTACACGATTTGGACAATTTTGCTGCTACACCCGGTATAATTAATGCTTATAAATTATTAAATACTATAAAATTCTATTAAATCCCATTACGGTTTTGATATTTTTTAATCATTTCTCGCCAAGCAAGGTAATAATGCCATTAAGATGCAAGGGGTTACTGGGTGTGAAAAAAACAAGCAAACTTTAGAAGGAAACAAAAACCCCATCCTAAACAGGAAACAAGAAATAAACTTCTATCGAAAAACGGGGAAAACGTGTAAGCCGAGCGATAGGTGAAAATGTATTTATAAATTATTAAATACCATTAAATGACATTACTAAATTTTATTACGGTTTCCGTAAAAAACATTTGTCTAAGTTAATAAATACTATTAAATTGAAATATGAAATATTATTACGTTTTACATATATAAATTTAATTATCACTTATTAAATAGGAAATATTATTAAATTATTATTACAATTTTGATATATAAATCGATAAATTATAACATCCTATTTTCTGCATGTAAATTTGTTTATAAAATATTAAACACATTTTAATAAATTTATAAATTATTTATATTATAAATTAATATAAATTTATTCAGAAATTATTAAATACTTTAAAAAATAAATAATTAATTATTACAATTTCGGTACATGTATTTATAAATTATTAAATACTATTAAATATTAAATATTATTACAGTTTCGGTTTATAAATAAATTTATAAGATATTGAATACTTTTATGTACTATTAAATTGAAATATATATTATTACGTTTTCGATACATATATTTATAAATATTTTAAATACTATTAAATTATTAAAATTATTACAGTTTCGGTTTATAAATAAATTTATAAGATATCAAATACATTTATGTACTATTAAATTGAAATATTATATATTTTTCGATACATGTATTTTTAAATTATTAATACTATTAAATTATTAAACATTATTTCAATTTCTGGGTATAAATTCATTTATAGATTATTAAACACTTTTATAATAAATTCATAAATTATATATGTTATTGTAAATTTATTTATAAATTATTAAATACTTTTAAACTAATTAATTAATTATTACGGTTTCGATACATATATTTATAAATCATTAAATACTATTAAATAGTTTTGAATTAATAAATATTATTACAGACTCGATATATAAAGTAATTTATAAATAGTATTATATACTGCGAAATTAAATTATTAGCGATTATTACGGTTTCAACAAATATATTTATAAATTATTATATACTATTAAAATAAATAGTTTTGAATTATTAAATATTATTACGGTTTCGATATATAATGTAATTTATAAATTATTAAATACTATTATATACAAGGAAATTAAATTATTAAAGATTATTACAGTTTCGATAAGTATATGTATAAATTATTAAATACTATTTAAGATTTTTACGTTTTCGATATGTAAATTGATATATAAGTTATTAAATATTATTATATTAAATTATTAAATATTATTACGATTTCGTTATATATATTTACAAATTATGTAATACTATTAAATACATTAAAATTACTAAAAATTATTACTGTTTCGATATATAAATTAATTTATAAATTATAAATACTATTATATACTATTAATATAAATATATATAGATACTATTATATACCATTAAATTAAATTATTAAATAGTATTACTTTTTGGAAACATGTTTTAGGTTGTTCGGAAAATAATGTCCGATTTTAAAATCAACATTTATATTTAAACAATTTTTAAATCAGTCAAAATAAGAACCCTAGACATCTATACATTTCTGCAATCAAGTTACAACGTAATAATGCCCTTACGATAAAAATCTTTGAATGCAGTTTCTGTATTGTCTTTGCAAAGGACTCTCTTATGGCTTATAAAATTGTCAAAATGCTTTTTAAAAAGTTATAGTTAATAGACGAGAGATCAGATGAATATGGTTTATGTTGTAAAGTCTCGTGATCCCAAGCTTTTGCAGAGTCATCCTGACAACACGTGACCGAGCATTGTCATGAAGCTGAAATTGACCCCGTCGATTAGCCAGTGCTGGTCGCATTTTGCTTAACTAAATGTGCATTTCACCCAGTTGCTGACAGTGATGCTCTGGTTAGATACCCGAAAACTGTAATGAATAGGACCAATGACGGATCACCTGTTGGTACAATCTGGGCTAACACCGATTATCTAAGACATTTCTCTGAGATATTGATGTGGGATTTGTTCGACTAGTGTTTTCAGATGTTGATTGTCAATTGCAGATGGACATCCTCTACCGTCCTGATCTTCAAAACTCGTATCCCCACTGCGGAAATTCAGAATTGAATTCTGGTGTAAACTTGAGTCCCAAGGAGTCTCATTAAAAGTTCAACCATTCGTTATGACTGGAATAAATTCAGGATCTGTTCGGGGATGATGAAATATTTCGGTTTTTGAATGTGCCTGGATACTTCGTCATGTTCTAGCCATTGGGCCGATCGTTTAGGATTATCATAAAGGATCCATTTTTCATAAAGGATCCATTTTTCATTACAAGTCACTATTCGATCAAGAAAAGGACAAAACATATTGAGAACTACATGGGATAGGGAAAAATGGAGAGCCATGATCGCTTACATCCTGAAGGGACACAGCACATAGAAGCAGAAGAAGCCAAATAGAAAAGTTGGCAGGTGATCGGACCAGCATGGACGCTGTTCAAACCACATGCAGGTATACGAATGCAGTCGAAAACGTTACCGGGATTATTTAGATTGATTCACTCGTTAGAAATAGAGAAAATTTGAGGTTGGGAAATAATATTTGTAGAGAGTGCAGCAGAAACAACTTCTACATATACCTCCCCAAAATACCTTCAGCATAATAGTAATGGCAATGGTGGGAATGTTTTACCATTATGTGGGAAGAATTTTGGGGAGGAACTTCTGCCGCACCCTGCACAATACCATTCCTTAGACCTTCCTTAGGCCACGATACTTTTCAGAATAAAAAATATTTATTTTTTATCATTTTAGAAGTGACCTCTTGTTCATAATATCGACATAATGTAAAATTGATCTCTGACTTTTACAGAGTTATTGTACCTAGCTGTTATTTACAAATGTCACGTTTCATAGTGTGGCTACACCATTGATATCTGCATATTTCTTTTAGTTTTCTTCCTCCGGAAGAAGGTGTCCGAATGGCTTTATTGCCTTGCTTGTGGTGAAATGATTAAAAAATATTCTTGGAGGCTGGACATCTTCCTCCCAGAGGAAGAGACTTGAGGCAACAGAGGTGTGGTTCTACAGAAGGATGCTGAGAATTTAATAGGCGAAATATATGAGCAACGAGGAAGTTTTATAAAAAATTGGAGCAAAAAGGTCACTTATACTTAGAATAAGAAAGAGATTGTTTCAGTTTCTGAGACAATTAATAAATAAAGAGGTATGGAGAATTTCACACTTACGGGGAATATTAAAGACAAGATGAGCAAATGAAAACATCGAGTAAACCCTGAAAGTGCTTGTAAAGTGTGTTCCAATAACTTGGACCGATTTTAAATGTGAATTAATTTTAAGCGTCTATTTTTTTTCTTTTCCTTTCAGATTTAACAACTTAAGTCTTTGGCAATTTCAACCATGGAAAGATTAATAATCAAACAACATGTTAAAGTTACCGAAGCCTATTGCGAAAATGGGCGTTCAAACAGAAATGCATTTCGCGCACTTTGCGATTTTTTTGGTCAACCTAATCGACCAACCAAGAGTGCAACTGGAAACGATGTATCGTTGGCGTAGAGAGGTTCAATTCCTGCGCGCGATGACGAATAGAGGTGTCTGGATTTTCGGCCACATTCTCGTGCACTGCAGCAATGTTTTCAGCTGAATGGCGTAAACGACCCCGTAATGGTGTTTTCAAATCTGCCACCGATTCTGTTTGTTTGAATTTACGAACAATTTTTCCATTTGCACTCTTTAAACACGTTGTTTGATTGTTAATCTTTCCATGGTTGAAATTGCCAAAGATTTAAGCTGTTAAATCTGAAAGAAAAAGAAAAAAATCATAAGACGCTTAAACTTAATGCACATTTAAAATCGGTCCAAGTTATTGGAACGCACTTTATAAATGAACGTTAGGGATAGTAAAGAGATAAATATTTCTTAGAACTAAAAAGATATGAAGTTATGGAGGGCCATGATCGCCCACGTCCTGTAGATATATTTTTTGAATAATGGCTTGACACTGTTTATAAAACAAATGTTTAATCTATGAATATTTATCCGCCAATTCCAGGGTGAATATTCTCTGGAATTTTCTCTGGCATACGCAATATGTTTATCCTCAAGGGTAGCAACATCAACATTTTAATCAAATGATGTACATTCCACCTTCACTTTTTGAATATCTGCGTCAATAATATAAGAAATTTAATACTCAATACTAGACCTTTTTTCCATTTTTTTTTAATTTTTATTTATTTATTTATTTATTTATTTTTTTGCTATCCCGCGGGTTTTTCGGGCTACTTTCGTGTTGGACTTATCACTTTTTTTCGGTTAACGCGTTGTCTCAGAATTCAAAAAAGACTTCTTACCTTAAATTCATGAATTCCTCAAATTCATATTCTCATCTATCTCTCTCAGTCGGTTTATTAGATAGATAGATAGATAGATAGATAGATAGATAGATAGATAGATAGATAGATATCTATCTGAATATCTATCTCATTCAAAATGAGATAGATCTCATATGAATAGAATAAGATAGATAGATAGATAGATAGATAGATAGATAGATAGATAGATAAATATGAACAGTATGAGATAGATAAATATAATAGAATAAGATAGTTAGATAGATCGATGGTTCCGATAGATAGATAGATTTTTTCTAGATCGAGTTTAGATATGAACAGTATGAGATAGATAAATATGAATAGAATAAGATAGATAGATAGATAGATAGATAGATAACTCAGATAGATAGAAAGATGAGTCGATCTAAAGTTCATTATATTCATTTCGGATCTATTAATCCATCTTCTCCCTCATTCTGTATATATCTATCTATTAACGTTATTATCTCAAAAAATTCTTTGTTTATATTTTCTATCTTTAAAATAAACTGCAAAAGGTTGATTTATAAACCTTTAACCAGGAAACCTTTTCGTAACGTGGTTAGGTTTGTTTTAACGCTAGAAAAATTATTTACTGCCGACAAATATTTCGATCCTCACTATAAGTTTTCGAAAAATATACTTTCGGTCTTGTACAATATCTGATCTACGCTTTGAAAATTAGCATATCTATTAGTCTCACTCTATTCATATTTAGCTATCTAAGGCTCTATCTATCTATCTATCTATCTATCTCACTTTGTTCATATCTATCTACCTATGTTTATGCATATCTAACTGTCTATCCTAATATGTTCCAATCTATCTAGCTTACGGTAAAATAATGCTGAAAATAACGGTACTCGTTCGAAGGTAAAATGTGTTGAGCACGGTTAGTATTCAAATGAGGAACCGCTTGGAACACCAGATGTTATAAGTGATTTCCTACAATCCACAATCAATATATATATATAGATAGATAGATAGATAGAGAGAGAGAGAGAGAGAGAGAGAGAGAGAGAGAGAGGAGAGAGATTTATACATACATACATACATATATATAGATAGATAGAGAGAGAGAGAGAGGGAGAGGGAGCGAGATTTATATATATATATATATATATATATATATGGTGCGCTGGATAAATTGTCTTCTAAATTACGCAAAAATGAAAATAACACTGGTGTTTGCGTTCTGGGGAGTTAGGTGACCAGATGTAAGGGTGATGTGGTCGCAGGAATTGTCTGACAACTATGACTGGATTCTCCTGCTTGTGTCACATGGTGCAGAGTCCTGTTGCCAGACATCAGAGCAGTACTACCTCCTCAATGCACTTGATGTAGGTCTCCATGTCGAGTCTGAGTCCCTGTGGGAAGATGAATGGAAGCATAACATCGTCATCACTAGTGATCACTCCAAACACCTTTGTAATCACCATAAGACTCATCCAACTCTTTCAGAATACTCTGCACTGTCCTCAGATTGACACCCAAATATTCTGAAACTTCGTATTGGAGCTACTGGCACGAACACCAAGCAGTACAGCATGCCGTTTCCAAATTTCTAGTGTATTGAATTGCGTTATGGTGTTCTTTTTCTTACAGACTATACCCAACTGACCCTTCTATATTGCGCAGTCGACAAATCAAAACAAACAACGCGCATGCGCGAAATTAAAAATATAAAATGGCGACAATTTACCAATCGAATCCTGTATATATATAATTCTGTTCATATATATATATATATATATATATATATATATATATACATGCACACATGAAGAGAGCTATTATATATATATATATATATATATATATATATATATATATATATATATATATATATATGCACACATGAAGAGAGCTATTATATATATATATATATATATATATACATATAAATTCCTAGATCAATTCTGTGAACAAGACAAATTGTATAAGATGACAACTGGAAAAAATCTGAGTTTTTTGCCGACGCGTTTCGACTTCAAGGTAAAAATGAAATCAAAATGTTTTTGTTGTTATAGTCACATTACAAAATCCAAATTTAAAAATAGTGACGCTTCTACGTAAGCCTCTTTTTGGTTAATGTAAATTTCCTAAGTTTTTTTTTCCATGTCGACAATATAGTTAAATTACTAAAATCAATTCTGTGGACAAAACAAATTGGTATAAGATAGCAATTGGAAAAAAATCTTAGTTTTTTTGTCGATGCGTTTTTTAAATTTGAAATTTGTAATGTAATTATAACAACAAAACATTTCGATTTCATTTTTGCCTTGAAAAATCGTAATACGAAACGCGTCAGCAAAAAAAAAACTTATCTGTCATCTTATACTATATATATAATCGACTCTCCCATCAAATTTGACGTATGAGGGTCTAGCAGATCAGTTCCTGTGCTTCACTTATCTAGTTCAACTGCTGACGTACTAACGCTTATTGCTGAAAGAGTCTATCAGGCTTTAGATAAGACTAGTAAAACTCGGGCTGTTGCTTTGAACACATCTCGAAAGCGGTTGACAAAGTTTGGCATACCGGTCTTCTTCATAAAATGAAAGGCTATGGTATTTCCGGGCAAATTTTTGAACTGATTCAATCTTATCAAAACGCGAAATGAAAGTTGTCCTGAACGGCTACTCTTCCAGATCTTTCTGTACTAATGTACTCTTCCAGATCTTTCTGTACTAATCCAAGACCTACTTTGTTCTTAATTTTCATCAGTGAACTTCTTGATGACATCACTTCTCAACTGTTTGTCTATACTGATAACACAACCATTTACACGTGTCTTAATATTCAGTCTGATGAGTTCGATAAAGTCAAATTGACAGCTGTTCTTAAAAATGACATACAATTTGTTGTTAACTGGTGCAAGAAATGGCTTGTTAATTTAAACGCCTCCAAATTAAACGTATCCATATCAATCACTTCAAAAGCTTCCATCAGCATGGCTGATGCTAACCTCCAGGAGAATGAGTCGTTGCGCCTTCTCGAGCTAACAATCTCGGTTGACATGAAATGGAAAAATTATATTGAATCCAATGCTTAGTCTACTGCGAAGAAAGTTGTTTCACTGTGTCGTACTAGACAGTTTTTTCTCTCCTGAATCTATCTTATATAATTATAAGTCTACCCTTCGTCCATGCTTTGAATATTGATACCACATAACATGGAACATAAATGTGGTTCTACCAATGAATGCTGAAAATGACATGGGCAAAACATGTGAAAAATGAGCTAATCTTCAAAAAAAAATTGGAACTGCAAAGAATGCGACAACTAGCAGTTCTTGGAAAATTTAGGGAGTGGAATAATTTTATAGATTTCTTCAAGGCACGACGTTTGTTAGAATCGACAAATATTGATTTTTGTAGCATTTTAAAAAGAAATTTCTTCTTTTTTTGCCAATTCTCAAGAACAAGTAAATGTATAAATTCACTTCGATATGTTTAAAATTTATTCCAAATATGGTCATCGCTTTTTAAAACCATAAACTTTTTAAAACCATAAACAAAGGGGTAGTTAAAAAGGCGGTGACATTTTGACACTTCATCTTATTACGGGTGCATTTTTCTATGTTTGCCAAAATAACTCATAGAAAATGTTTATCACTTTAAAAAACGATGATTAGAATTTTAAAACCTAAACATATGAAAGTAAATTTATATATTTTCTTTGTTGTTGAGAATTCACAATAAAAATAATAAACACTATTTATTTGTTATATTGCTTATCGAAATGTTTGGCAAAACATCGATTAATTGTCTATCAATTTAAGTTTATAAAAATAAGGAATTCCTTATAAAAATGGTAAATAAGGAATTCCTTATAAAGATGGTAAACAATGATTCCCTTATAAAAATGTTAAATAAGAAATTTCTTATAAAAATGGTTCCTTGTAGTTGGTTCACATTAATTTAGTATATTTGGAATATTTGGACAATTTCCTCGCAGATGAGGAAGACTTGAAGCGACTGCAATGTGTTTCTACCGACAAATGCTGAGAATACTATGGACGAAGCATGCGAGAAATAAGGAGGTTTTCCAGAGAATAAGAACTAAAAAGAAACTGTTTCTAACAATCAGAAAGATACAATGGAAATTTTGGTGAGGCATAATGAGAAAATAAGTCTTAGAGTATTTAACACCCACAAGGCATATTGAAGACAAACGAATCAAGTAACCTATTTCACGAGTCTGAATAATTGGATATCAGAACAATGATAGAGAAATAGTTACTTAGAGCAACAAAATACGGGAAGTTGTGGAGTGCTTTGATCGCCCACATCCTGAAAGGATATGATATATAAAATAATCAAACATAGCTATGCCCAGAAAATTTTACACAGATTCAACGCTATGTTTCTATCAGTCAGTTATGTGCCATGCTTGATACACGCTTAGGCGATCATGTATCTTTCGATACATGACTGACGAGACAGATTTTTTCCCGCAGTAGGTTGGCATTTCTTTCTGCGGTGGACCAGTTGCCATCCAAGGCTATAGAGCCCGATCTGACCTGCTATTTACGCATAGCTGGGAGGAGAAGACGGTATTAGCACGTAACTGAATGTAATGGATTCCACTGGAATTCGAACTCGGCTCACCGATTCCTCAATCCAAGCCGCTGTCCATTACCCCACCATGCCTCCTATAATGTTCCTTATTTTTTGAATTTTACGTAATCTGGGTAGAGTATTAAAAAGCAACAATGTGACAAGGAAATTCAACTCGCATATGAATAATGAAAGATGCCTTTCAGAAACTAAGCCAAGTATTAAGAGATTGGAAAATGTTCGTAGAAACAAAGGAAAATATTACCGAACTGAAATGTAATATATAATCTCCTGTATAGCAGCGAAAAAGAGACTTGAAGCGACTGGGATATGATTTTACCCACAAATGTTGAGAATACTTTGGACAGAGCATGCGAGAAATAGGGATGTTTTAAGGAGAATAAGAGCTAAAAAGAAACTGCTGCTAACAAACAGAAAGACAAAGGTGAAATTTTAGAGACGAATAATGAGGAAAGAAGACTTAAAGAATTTGACACTCATAAGGCATACTGAGGGTAAGAGAATCAAGTAACCTTTTTAACAAGCCAGAGTAAATTGATGTCTGAACAAGGAGAAAGAGAGATGGTAAAGGGCCTAGAATTACTTAGAGCCACAAACTACAGGAAGTTGTGGAGTGTTATGATCGCCCATGTCCTGAAAGGATATGACATATAAAAAAAGATATAACTATTTTAATACGCAGAAGATATAGGTATTTTACACAGATTCAAAGCCAATATTTGCTTCCTGAGACGAGCCAGTTTTTATCATACTTCTTATTTTAGGAAACAAAATTCATTATGCATCAACAAGCATTTATTTTTCTACTTATTATCAATGACCGTTCAAGTTAGCGAGCTACGATGCAAAATAATGTCTTTCCTTTCAAATCAATTTTTATGCCAAAACACTTTGAGCTACAGACGAGGGAGATGATAAATGCTTATTTCAGTTTCAAATATAAAGACTCCTTTTTTTAGGAACAGTTTAATTAAACATCTAGTCTTGAGGTATCAACCTTATAATGAAGTTCAATAATGATTGATGCCTATGATAACATATCACAATAATAGCCGTTCGTAAGTTGCGCTAGGACGCAAATTTCCTCAAGTGTTTAGGGCCAAGCCAACGAATGATGAATAGTTTTAGTTGAAACACTAACACAGAAATCGTCTGTCACAAGAGTGCCTCAAAACGTCCTGGGCATGACGATAAACTACATCTGCGTCCTGGGTAAGACGATAAACTACATCCGCGTCCTGGGTAAGACGATAAACTACGTCCAGCAGCAAGGCCTCTGATCAGGAGGTTTTGAGGAGCGTGAAACACCTCTTAATTGCTGGTGTTCCCAGGTTCACCCTGACCCGGGGTGGTAACGCCTGTTAAGGACCCAACTATGGGCTTATCCTATGAAATAGTAAAAATAGGTTTTAATACCAGAAGTACTTTGTAAAAAATTATTACCAACAATAAATTTTTGAAGAAAAAAAAATATTACCTGCAATACATTTTTGAAAAAAAATATTACCAACAATACGTTTTTGAAAAAAAATATTACCAGCTATACATTTTTGACAAAAATATTACCAGCTATACATTTTTTGAGGAAAAAATATTACCAGTAATACTTTTTTGAAAAAAATTATTACCAGCAATACATTTTTGAGAAAAAAAATTTTCCAGCAATACATTTTTGAAGGAAAAATATTACCAGAAATACATTTTTGAAGGGAAAATTATTAAAAGAAATAGATTTTTGACAAAAGAAAATATTACCAGAAATAAAAGTTTTGTCGGCATTAAATAACCCATTGAGGTTGTCGTAAAACAAACCAAACCTAACCAGAGTGCCTAAAAAAATAATGGTTTAGCTGCTGCGTGACCCCGATGGAAATAGCTAAAATGGATGGAATATTTGCCTATATTTCCTCAAGGACACATGGCACAGTGGATAAAGGTGTTAGTTAGATCCAGTGACAGGACCCAAAAAATGTGAGTTCAATACCCGGTTAATGCAGTGAAGAACTTGGAGAGGGGAATTAACAGGAGATAACTGATAACTGACATCCATTCAACATGGCACGTGGAACTAGAACAGTCTACCCCAGTGAGCGAAATAAAGGGTTAAGTTCAACATTCTAACCACCTGAAGAAGGCCGGAGCGTACAACGGCCGAAACATTGTAATAAATATGGCGACAAATATGAGGACAATAGCCCGAATAATGTAAATAATGGATGGAATATTGTGCGTATCCTTTTTCAGATATGTCATCTAAGAAAGGTTATTTCGATATCTTGTAAGATCATGTACTAAAGACCTCTTCAGATAACCTGGAAACACGCAGGGGCGATAAGGTACTATAAAATTACTCGTTTTCATGCAGGAAATATTCGGCATTCGTTGAAATTTATCAAAAATAAACTTTTTCTTAAAACAGATTTGTAGGAAATTAGACTTAACAAGTCCACTAAATGTTATTGCTCTTTCTATTACTGAGTGAGGTTTCCTTCCAAACTTTTTGCTTAAAGTAGTATGGAAAGTCAACATTTTGATTATATCATTATTTTTCGTTCTTGTTACATCTTACCCAACATAGTCGTTGTTGCTTTTGTGGATTTTGTTACTTGATAAAGCTCTGTCGAAATATTAGGTTGTTCGGAAAATAATGTCCGATTTTAGAATTTTAACTGTGTTCTAATACAGGGGTCGGCACCTTACGGCACGCGTTGCTGAACGTGGCACGCCAAGCAATTTCTAATGGCACGCAGCCGCAAATGATATCACGAAGTCCGAACCAATAACTACGATAACGCAAAGATATTTAGCTTTTTTAATTTTAATATAAACTAAAATATACATGCTATGTAACTGGGCACCTCGAGGCGGTGTAATGGTTAGCAAGCCTGTCTCGCTAGAACAATTATGACTGAGCAGTGAGTTCGATCCTTACTGGGTGCCCTTTACTTCCGTCTTTGTGCCACATATAAGCTAGGCTTGGAAAATCACTATATATTGTAGAGCAGGTATATGTGTTACAGTTTTTTGTGTATATATATATGTGACTAGTGAGTTAGTGAAAATGACTTAACTCCCTTTATAGTCCACCAATAGAAGGTTAACCAATCAGAAGCCGCAGAACATTGTATCCGTCGTGTATAAAGGCGGCCATCTTTGTTTATCCTACCGGAATGACCAGTGCCAACTTGTCAGGCGAACATAACAGAAGGAAGAACTACGCTCTGCTACTTTGCTGCGATATCCACTGCGAACCTGAACTACGCTTTCCTACTGTCTCCGAAATATTCACTACCAACCTCTGGATTCTATACTCGAAGACGACCGTCATGAATTTGTAACAATATGAGCCTTGACTTGTATAAAAATACGTATGCTATTGACACATTGTTTTAAAACCTTAAGTCGACACATAGTTAGCAAAGGGTTGCAGACCCTTGCACTAGACTTAATGGAAACTGGGGCGTACTAACAGATCACGACATCTATCAGAAAGATGAAACTTAAATTTTTATTATTCCAAAATTTTAACACATTAACAGATATTTATTCACAAATAGTTATTAATTTTTTAAAAATTAATAATTAATGAATAATATTATCTATAACTCCATATACAAGAATGTCGTTTTTGATAAAAGTTAAAAAAAAAAAATAACTATAAATACGTAAAAAATGTGTATATTGTCAAAAATTCCTTTTTACACAATATAGTTATGTTATAATTGTTATATGGCGCCCCTTCTAAGCTACGCTTGGAAAATCACCATACATTACTATATAAAATATATTGTAGAACAGGTATATTGACCTTGACTTGTATAAAAATACGTATGCTGTTGGCACACTTAATAATTTTAAAACGCTAAGTCAGCACATAGGTAGCACAAGTTATATATATTATTATTATAATATTTGTTCTCTTTGTTAATTTTATAACAATCTCCTTAATAATCCTTTCTTAAATACGTAACGCACCCCGCGAATTTACTGAAAAATAGTATTAGGTTGTTCGGAAAGTAATGTCCGACCATAGAATAAACTATTTTTGTTCTAATATATTATTATAATAGTTGCACAAAAATTATGTTCATAATGATTAATGTGGCTTCTTTGTTCATTTTATATCAACCTCTTTCAGAATTTAACTTAAAACATTAAATGCCCCTCATGAATATGAAAAAAGAAGAGACACGTTTAATTTTTGACATGAGTGCAAGATTGGTCACTATGCTTTTTAAATTACTGCCATTAAAAGAGCATGGGATGATCGGACGGTACAGCGTTGGTTTCGGAAGTTCCGCAGTGGGGATACGAGTCTTGAAGATCGAGGCGGTAGAGAACATCCATCCGCAATTGATAATCAACATCTGAAAACACTAGTACAAAATCCACGTCAAAGTTTCAGAGAAATGTTTCAGATAATGGATGTCAGCATTCCAACAATATCAAAACATGCCAAGAAAATTGGCAAAGCGAAGAAACTCGATAAATAGGTTCCACATGAAGTCAGGGAGAGTCAAAGAGTTTGAAGTTTTGAAGTGTGTTCGATGCTGCATCTGCGAAATTCCAAAGATCCATTTCTTGATCAAATAGTCACTTGTGAGGAGAAATAGATCTTTTATCATAATCATAAGCGATCATGACGAACTACCCAAACACTTTCTGTTGAAGGGAACGAACTGATAACTCTCAGTATACAAAGAACTAATACACCTCTATTAAATGGACTGTTCTAGTAGGAATATAATCATCTATGGAGTTGGTCTCGGGGGGAGTGGTTGCTTTCCAGCAAGCATCAAGATGTCGAACTCTCTGCTTTCGGGCAGCGAGGAAGACAGACAAGCCTATGCCGAAGGGCAGAGTATCGTCTAGTGGATAGACAAACCTGACTCCGTGTACACGGGGTCTAAGGGAATTTTTGCCCGAGCCTACAGGCTCGGATCACCCAACATAAAAATCGGCCTTGTGCCACATCCTTCTTAGTGGGGAAGTCAGGTAAATATTCCTTGCTTTCCAGCAAGCATCAAGACGTTGAACTCTCTGCTTTCAGGCAGAGAGGAACCCAGACGTGGCTATACCGAATGGCAGAGTCTCGTCTGGAGAGGTAGACAAACCCGAGCCGTCTATGTGGGGTCTACGGGGAATTTTTGCCCGATCCTACGGGCTCCGATGGCCCAACATAAAATTCGGCTTTGTGGCACATCTTGCCTCGTGGGGTGGTCGGTTAAATACCGGCTTGCTCTCCAGCATAGGTTTGATCAATCACCAAGAAGTCAAACTCTTTGCTTTCGGGCAGAGAGAAACCCAGACGAGCCTATACCGAAGGTCAGAGTATCGTCTAGAGTAGAAAAATCCGACCCCATTTACGTGGGGCCTACGGAAAAAATTTTTCCCGAGCCTACGGACTCGGATCATCCTACATAAAAATCGCCCTCGTGCCACATCTTGTCTCGTGGGGAGGTCCGGTAAATACCGGCCTGATTTCCAGTTTCGGACGAAATTGTAAATATCTACTTGTATTGTTCTTGTTTGAAATAAACCCTTATAATTTGTAAGTTGACGTTCTATTAGGTTGGTGCAAAAATAATGACGTAAGAATGTCGTTTTTGACGTCAAAAATACGTCAAAAACGACATTATTACGTCATTATTTTTGCACCAACCTAATAGTTATGGTTTCAATAACTACCCCGGACAACATCACAAAATTTTCTAAAACTGAAATTGTATCAATAGAAGATTATGTTGGCTGTCAGTTGGTCCGCCATTGCTGTTATCCATTAAAGCTCTTTAGAATCTAACCAGAGCATCATTGCCGAAGTTTACTGAAACGCACATTTATTGAAGTAAAATGCGATCGACTCTGGTTAATCGACGAAAAGGTCAAATTCTACTTCATGACAATGCTCGGCAGCATAATGTCAGGGTGATTCTGCAGAAGATCGCCCATTTTGGATACGAGACTTTGCTACATCCGCCATATTCCTCTGATCTCTCTCCCACTAACAGCCACTTGTTCGAGCATCTTGACAATTTCTTTTAAGTCAAAAGACATTCTGTTGCAAAGAAAACGCAGAAACTGCATTTAAAGATTTCTTGGTGTCCAACCCTTTAGAGTTTTATCGTAAAGGCATAAATAATCTTGTAACGCGATGGCAGAAATTTATAAATATTCGGGGTTTTTATTTTTGCTGATTTAAACGCTGTTTTAATACGTTAATTCAGGATAACAGTTGATTTTAAAAATTATTTTCTGAACAACCTAATATCATTGTGTCTCAATTTAGGTTAAATATGATATTCTTTTAAATGTCGCCATTTTTTTACGAATGTCTTGTTTTATTAAGACTACTTAATTGCTATGTGATATCTATCCTCCTGCATGGCAGTAAATGCTGGACAAATGATGAGAATCGAACCGATGGGGAGATGGTTCTATAGACAGATTATGAGAATACCATGGACAGAACACGTGATCAATTAGGAAGTTCTAAATGAAATGGGAACTAGAAAGGCACTCATGCTTAAAATCAGAATGAGACAATTGAAATTTCTGCGCCACATAATGAGGAAAGAAGGCTTGGAAAATTTAATACTCACAAGACGTAATAAGGAAGTGTGTAGAGGGAAATAGCGAGCCATATACCGAATGAGTTTGTATGAGCGGATGGCAGAGCAAGTATTAGCGGGTATGGTAAGGAATCCAAAGTTGCTCATAGCTACAGGGGAAAGGAAGTTGTGGAGAGTCGTTATCGCCAACGCCCTGAAGGGATACGGCACATGAATGAGGATGATCTATATTTTATTATTGCATTAGTAAGAAGGAAGTTTTACTCAGCTTCTTCTCCAAATCTGTAGAACAGACTCCCGCAAGGATGCTTCCCCGATCGCTATGATCTTTACCGCTTCAAGTCTACGGTCAACTGTTTCTATCGTACATATTACTTACTCCATTTAAGACCTTGCTACAACCTCATCCAGTAGTCCACTTCAGTAACCGAATGGCTCTTGGGCCTTGTATTGGGAAATAATAGTGTTTTAAAAAACCTGACTGATGTAAATTACTAACATATCGAAGCTATTAAAGTGGCTAGTTGTTAAATACAGATATTGACTAAATACGGTTTGAATTTATATGAAAACAAGAAGATTGTGTTGCGCCAGTAACGAAGAACAATTTGTGATCTTGTATATAAACTTTGAATGCTAGTGCATACCCAGGTATCTAACAGTAAAGCTGACCGTTTGTTGATTTCAATCTGCATGTGAATGACTACAAAACTTCCTCCTCCTCAAAACAATAGACAGAGATGCATGCTGGGATTTCTTCCTAGCCAATAAGATAGACCACATCTCGGACTCATCCGCCATATTTCTGTTCTTTCTTATCTTAAGTCAGAATGCTGCGATCACTTGTCTGTATCCCGTTTGTGTGTTAACACCATTCTTACTTTGTGAAAGATTTTTGCCTCTTTACTGTTCATTTGCCTACTTTTATCTTGCATATATTGTTTACTTAGTATTATTTTTATGTTCTTTTCTTTTGTTATTGTTTATTGCAAACTTTGTCAATTCTGTTTGTTGGGCAATTATATTTAACCATGGCCAATTACTCTACAATGGCGTTAGGTGGCGCTGTTGAAGAGCTATAAAAACTGAACACTTCCTGTTTCATCATCATTTAAATCTAAAATAAAGCTCTAAATATCATAGCTGTTGGATTACCCTCACCAGGTTCCAAACGTTGTAAGAATGACTGTAAAAAAAGCCCCTCCTCAAATTTATAGACATAACATACCTTATCTTAAAATGCAGACATGAAAATAACATTTTACTACGTTAATTAAAATACTTACCTGACACATGCCGGGTAGGGTTTATTATCTCTCGGTCGCGTCTCTGTCTTCGGGCAGAGTACGACTCAGTTTTTGCGTTGACTGCGTGGGGCGGAGACGCAACTGAGGAAAATAAATACTGTGAGGTGCCCGGTCCCGGAGAACAGCTATCCGAGGCTGCATCCTCACCATGGCACTAAAGTGGGGGGATCGGTAGTCATACTGAGGCCAGCGCAACCGACAGTTGCGGCGGGCGGATGCAATTTTTGTCCTTGGCCCGGGTGTACGCGATCGGGTTCTCCACGGTAAATCCGACCTTGTGTCACATCCCATCTCAGTGGGGAGACCAGGCTAGATAATATTAAGTCAAAAATCTAAAGACGAATACTTTGTAACACATCACTAAGAAAATATATGCTCTATATCCAACGCACATAATGTAACATACTTGTAAAATCATAGTTATTCTAAAACAATGTTAACGCTATATTCAATCGCTAAAATTATTATTCTTACAATCCAAAATAGGTTTCGACTTTAAATAACTCACAAATGGTTGATAAACCGTAAAAAATGCACTAATCAAACAATCGTGAAACAATATTTTCAATTGTTAAGGGTGACAGACAGATTCTGTGAAACATCACAATATCTGTTATTATCTTTGTACCAGAATAGCGCTCAACTCGACATACTTTCCTTGGAACATTTGTCACCTTAGTGGCCCGTGAGCATCCTAGGGATCTATTGCTTAAAATTCACTTTGGGTTACCGCATCGGCGAAGACTACCTGCTGATCCGGCCAGTTAGTGTGTGTCATTATAGTGTGTAAACCTCTCTGCTAAGGGATTTGTAACACATTTATTTATCAAACAAGGAAAACGGAATAATTTGTAATTTAACTGCTTCCACTTAATAAATAACCGTTCGGATAATATAATAAGCCGATAACCCCTGTGTTGCAAAGCCCACTCGTGCTGGAGAAGGTCTTGATCATCGGCGCCAAATTGAGTCTATGCTGCATAGACCCCTGCTGGGGTGGTCTTCGGCAACGCCATCAAATCGATAATAAAGTTGCATTCTTCTCTCGCGGCCGGTGATCGCCAGTTGTTTTGAGTCCAGAGATAAAATAACTTCAACACAGGGAATTTTAACTTAACTATTTTATTAGCGTTCATGTCGACATGTTCTATCTATACAGTGGGGAGCCGTTCCAGACACGAAAGAAAACACATCTACATTATTTGAAGGTGTTGTAGCATACCTACGGATGATAATGGGTCTATCCGCCTTCGCATAAATACAGTAATAAATACTGTATGCTGGTCTTCAGCTCTGGGCAGAGAGGATCCCCAGACGAGTCTATGTCGAAGGGCAGAGTCTAGTCTCGGTAAACATCTTCCCGACACCGTTTTATACAGGGTCTACGAGGAATTTTTGGCCGAGCCTGCAGTTGGAGATTCATTGTCGAATTCACTTGACACACTTGTAGCAGTTGCCTACTTCTTCTAAGCCCCGCTGCGAATCTTATATCTATTGTTCTTGACCTAAGTATTTTCGTTCAATCCCAACTTTTGTGTGATTATTCTATTCAGTAACCATCCCTAGGTTACAAAGACAGTTAAGAAACAAAAACCCTTTCTCTATACCTATCATTCCCACGCTAGCTCAGCCAATCAAAATAGATTTCCTTGTTTCGTCTTCCATTTAACCTCAAAGGTCATCCTCAGGAAGTTTGAGCAGAGATACATTTCCTTTAAAAAATAATAGTCTGTCAAACTACTATTTAACACCTGATCTTGCTACCCATGAAGCTCCATTAACCAGCATATATAAATAGTCGAACCACCACACATGGCCTGAAGATTGCGTTCGCGCGTGAAACTGACTCTTGCCACTCGGTGTTGAACTCCGGGTCCACTTTTATATTTACACACGCTCTAACCCTGATATTAAGCACATTTGCCTATAACTTTTAGCATATCTTTAAACTGTTTTTTTATATATATATATATATATATATATATATATATATAGAGAGAGAGAGAGAGAGAGAGAGAGAAAGAAAGATAGATAGATAGATAGATAGATAGATAGATAGATAGTTAATACAAATATAAAGTTTGTCACTTAACTGGTTGTTGTTACCTTCAGCATCCCGACTCCAAAGTTTCGTAGACGGATCCTCCGGCAATCACTCCTGAGCGGGTATCACCAATTGATTGTTTATGTTTCTGATTTTTTATATATACACTTTTGGTCCAAGGTTGACTTTTTCTTTTCATACTTTCTTTTCATATTTGTGAGCGTGCGTGCGAGTGCGTGTGCGTGCGAGTGCGTGTGCGTGGGCGTGCGAGTGCACCTGCCTGCGTGATTGTGCGTACGTGTAGAATGTCGTGGTATATATGCCATGTATATATATCATTAAATATACCAGACCATGAATGCCTATTATGTTTGGTCTTGAGCCATTCTAAACTTCGTATGGTTGCTTTAATTTCGGGTGAAAATAAAGCAGCCATACAAATTACCTCGCGGGAGACCAAAATATTAACACCAGAACCATATGTCTAGATACAATATAATGTATTGTGACTAGTTTAAAATATAATTCTGTTGCGTAACAAAGCAAAGCAACCCACACTCAACAGGTGGTACGGAGTCATAGATCCGCATCATGAATTTACAACCTGCGTCTGCTATTCCATGACCGTTATCGTCGCATAGCAATCTTCTATATCAACGTAACAGGATATCATCATTGAATGTTGAACAATTTTTGTCTTTATTTTTACCTGAAATTAAAGCGAAGTTTAGAACGGATCATAATAGACATTCATTGTCTTTTATATTTAACAATAGATGTTTAAATAATGATCTGCTGCCCCAATACACTCTCTCTCTCTCTCTCTCTATATATATATATATATATATATATATATATATATATATATATATATATATATATATATTTCACCCCATACATGGCAATAATTCCACTAATACTCAAGGGATTACTGGGAGTGAAAGAGTATAAGAAGACTTTAGAAAGAACCGGAACGTAATCCTAAACAGGAAACGAGGGATAAACCTCTACTCCTGTTCTAAAGACGATGAAAGAGTTTGAAATGATATATATATATATATATATATATATATATATATATATATATATATATATATATGGGGAAATATATGACAAAGTGGAAAAAAGGTTGGTTTTTTTTTGTGACGCGTTTCGTCCTTTTGAATTTCATTGACCTAAATTTGTTGGTACGACTACACATGCGCACAAACCAAGGATGCTGGGATTTTTAAATTTTTAATATTTTCTTTTTTTCATCTCGCCGATTTCATTTAGATTTTTCTTTTTCTTTCCATCACTTTTGTTAGTAGATATCTCACACTGTTATAATATAACTTCTGTCAGAAATGGTAAAATGTTCTAATAGTCCGGGCACAGTTGTTCCTGATATTTAAAAGTATATATCGTTATCTCATATATATATATATATATATATATATATATATATAATACTAAATAGCCAGGAACAACCTACCTAGGTTTGACCTAAACGGATCTTCAGGGTAATCTATCTAAAGAGGAAATGACACGAAACAGTATTTATTGATAAAACCACTATATTACTAAAATATGACATAAAAGAATTTTACCCGTCCATTACTGAAAAAACGATTATTGAAGCTTTAGAACTGGCTAAGGAGTATATTTCAGTATCTAATGTTAAAATTGACGTCATTAGGCATTGCCGCAAGTCGTTATTATAACATAACGTGTGTGTTTGTAAAGGTGAGGGATCAGCCGACAGATATGAGACAATTTTGAAAATGTTTACTTGGATATTTTTTTTTTCAATGATCCGACGCCATCTTAAAAAAAAGGCTTTTATTTCACGAGATCAAAGTTGACATCATATCCGACTATTTTCAGGAGTTTCTTCATCCGGGTAACCTTCAAGTAATTTCGAACAGAACACTTTATTTAATCTACAGGAAGTAGATTGTTCTCGTTATGCTGACCATATTTAGGGATATCTCGTCTTGTTTTGTTTTGTTTTTGTTTTTTGTTGTTGCTGTTTTGTTTGTTTTCTTTTTAGTAATACTCACTAACTGTTAGTCTTGTTTGCATTGAATCTGGGTTTGCATGAACCAACATTTTCATCCGTTGGGCTATTGCCCGACTAGATATGGACAGCGGGACGGGAATAATCTACTGCCATAGATTAAATAAATGGTTTTCAGTTCATGACGTTCTATATGGCAGGTCTGCTCATGGTAATCAAGTACCAGAACTGAAGGCTTATTTCAAAACCACCTTTTCCAGTGAGAGCGACGCATTTTAACTTTGATTTTGGGTTCTCGGTTGTTTGTGTAGTTTTTGGTAATGATTTCGTCCCAAGAAAGACAGAAATGGCACTAGTACAAGAGAAGATTACAGGGAGTGTAAGCGAAAGAGAAGACTGAGAATTGGGAGAATTGAGGAAAGGGCAGAATATGAACGGGATTCAAGACAGAAGATGGCGACTGATGTTGCATTTAAATTTTTGAAGTCTGTAGTTATCACGGAAGCAAGTAAACTGAAGGAAGTTTCACAGGTGGGAAGTGCAAGGGAAAAAAAGTAGAAATGGCGGACATTTAAAGAAATGTTAAATTAACTTTAAATGAAAAATGTTAAATAAAATTCTAGTAACAAAACTAAAATCTCTAAATTACCATTGTTAGTGAATTTCTTTCAAATGGTTTGTTATTTGTAATAGAAACTAAAATAATATAGCAAGTCCGAAGGAAATAAGAAAAAATCTTCTAATTACTTTAGTAAAAGAAGCTAGAGTAAAAGCAACATTTTTCTTTGAATTTCTTAAGCAACGAACGACCGCAAACCTAAACTGAAGCTAAAAGGCGTCGCTCCTAGCGAAACAAGGAGCTTTTGAAACAGGCCTCCAGTTCTGGGCTTGAGTTTCACCATACGTAGGTCTGTATCATAAAATTCTTCGAAATTCCATGAAGATTACACAGGACGAGACCTGAAGAAGGCCAGAGACCGCAACGACCAAAACGTGGTGATAATAACAACAAAGATGAGAACATTAGTCCAATTGTATATAATGTATTTAATAACTTATTATTCTAGAAATTCAAACGGAAGCGTATCTTATGTTTTGTATGTATATAGAAATGCAGTAAATTATTTCGGGTCAGATTTCATACGCTAAATGTAATGACTATTATACAACTGCAGTTTTATAAGACTAACAAAATACCGAATATCTGCTGCAAGTTTATGGTTAATAAGCTACAAAAACTAAGCTTAATGTTTGTTTGTTTATTATCTAAAAGGTTATTGCATCTCTTACTCGTAATGTATACTTTGTTTACAACTTTACACAACCGAATTCCCATCGTTGCTGCCAAAGCTGTGGATGTCAGAAAGAAACAGCCTCCAAATCTCAATAACATCTGTGAACAAAAGGGGCACCCCAAGGTGTGAGTTGCACATCAGGGACGTCAAAATCAAATGGGTCCAGATATTCAGTTCTCTGGGCAGTAGAATAAAAAGGAAACGAAACATGTGACATAGAAATTTGAGGACAAATAGGAATAACGGAAGATGTATTTTCTGTTTGGTTTGGTTTGGTAATTTTACGGTATATCAACCTCAATGGGTTATCTAATGCCGACAAGATTTTTATTGTTGGTAATATTTTTTTTATTTTCAAAAATGTATTGCTACTAATGTTTTTTTTCTTCAAAAATGTATTGCTGGTAATATTTTTTTCAAAAATCTATTGCTGGTAATAATTTTTATCTTTAAAAATTTATTGCTGTTAATAATCTTTTACAAAAATGTATTGCTGGTATTAAAACCTATTTTTACACTTTCATAGTGCTTTGACCCCAGTTTGGGGGTTAACTATTTGCTCATCGCTGGCACCCTAACAGGCGCTACCACATCGGGTCAGGGTAGACCTGTGAACACCAGCAATTAACAGGTTGTTCCACGATCATCAAAACCTGATCAAAGGCCTTGCTATCGGACGTTTATCGTCTTACTCAGGACGCGGATGTAATTTATCGTCATACCCAGTACGGTGTATTTTATGAACTTGTGCAATGTATTAAGGGATTGCAAAATAACAAAGAAAATAAATGAGTGCCCGATTTACGCGTAATGTCTAATCTCGTATATGGCAGTGAATGTTGAACAATTTCGTTACAAATGTAAAAAAAAAAAGTCTTGAAAAGTGACAAAGATGTGGTTCTACCGATGAATGCAAATGAAGAAAAGGAATTTTCAAGGGTCAGTAATCAATGTGTTGTAACCTAAGAAGTATTACTGAACGAGAAATAACCAAAATGGAGGTTGGAAATGAAATGGTAATCTTTATAACAACAACAAAATACAATACTCGCCAGCGACGTGAAGTAGGTAAACCACTGCTAGAGGTGGACTACTTAGACAGCATATTACCCCATTTACAATAGTGTCCAACGTATTTGTGAGGATTGGGACATACCCATTAGTGTTTATAGGTAAGGTATATAACACAATGCAAGCATGGATAGAAAAATAAGAGATGTTATATGAAAAACAAATAAATATTACATATAGAAACTGAGGCAAAGTGGTCAGAAATTAATGCAAGCATTATTAAGAGGAATATATATATATAATTTTATGTTTACACGTTATTTTTAATAGATACATTTTATTTAAGTAAATGCTCTGTTTTTTTTTTTTTTTTTTTTTTAATAAACAATATTAATTACATTTACCGGCCTGAATGTTCGACTAGTTTCGTTGAAAATGTGTGTTCTCCGACAGGAATCGAACCTGTGTCCTATACATTCGATTCTTTTTACATTAATATTAAGTAGGAAGGGTTTCGGGAAAGCAAAGAAAAGTCTGTAGAAACCGAGCCAAACACACGTCACATCGGTAATACGCGTCGTATAAAAATTTTTCATATTGGTTTCATTATCTCCAACACACACACACACACACACACACACACACACACAGACAGAGACACACATACTTTCGCTATTCCAATGTTAACTGTTGTCTGTCTGTCTATCTATCTATCTATCTGTTTACATATCTCTATCTGGCTCCAATTATGTAATTGTCATACTTCTGTTTATCCTTCTATATATTTATCTATACATATGTATCTGTCTTTGGCTAGTCCAATGTGTGTTCGGATCTCGGTATCGTATTTTCCATCCTCTGATAAACGCTTCCTAGATATTTGAACATCCGCACCTGCTTGACATTGGCATCTCTAATTCGTAGCTCTCATCTCTTGCTGCTGACCATACTTTTCTGTCATCTTGCAGTTGATAGTTAGTCCTTTTGTCTCGCTCTCTTCTACCACCCTGTCTAGGAGATCCTGTAGTTTCAATTCTGAGTCAGCCATTACAGTGTCATCTGCGGAGCGTATATTGCTAAGATTACGCCTACTGATAATAAATCCTGTTAGGGTATCCAGTTCTCTTGGGATGGCGTCGTTGTAGTGATGAATAAATCTGGGGTGAAAATGCATCCTTGTTTTCCGCCTCTTTCTTTTTTTTTTATTATTTTCTATCTGTATGCAGGCGGTTTTCTCCCAGTATAAATTCTGGGTTATTCTAACATCTTTTCTGAATTGTCTGTTGCGTTTTATATCATCTCAGAATACTCACGCCACTACATAAAATGCTATCAACAAGAAGGACGATTTCTTTTTCTTGTGCGATTTTATTAGAGGAGAGGGATAGGCGTGGCAGCATGGATTCTAAGAGGCAGCGGGAGGAATAACGTCACGGGACGCATGTCTCACGTTGGTTTAGCGTCCCTCCGCGTGTTTTCCTAGTCGGTCTCTCGAACCTGAGTGTGGGAAGCGTAGCGACGCTTCAGAATTCTTGCGGCCCTCTGTTGAATTCGCGCCGTTTTGGACTTATATCCGAAATCCAGACAAAGGCAATCCATCATTGTCAGACTACCACGCCTACCGACCAATCGCTGATCATTCTGGCCTTCGTATTCTGTAAGAATTCTAGTATTTATAAAAAATGTTATCACCTCTGTTTGCAACAACTGCAACCCAACGGAAATGCAACTTTTCGATCTGTAATTTTCTTCGCAAAATGTTGAAAGCCTATTTTCAACTTCATTGTTTCTAAACACTTCTGCCATTTACGAAATGTTCTATTGATCGAAGCAAATAAACACCTTTAAGTGATACAGTTGGTAAGTATGGCTTTTGGAAGGACCTATCATCCTAACGATCTTATTTGTCTTGGGTTTGTTTTGCAGAGTGTGTCCTTGAATTGTTTTTTGTTTATCATTTCACGCCAACCAAGGCAATAAAGCCACTAAGGCATAACAGAGTTATATTATTAAGTAGTAAGGGTAATAAAAGAACAGGAATTAAGAAGACATAAGATAACGATTGTCATTACATTTAAACTTTTGAAGATCAAAGTTAATGGAAAAGCAAGAATCCGAAAGAGAGTTCGAAAAGCGAAAAATGCGAGAGAAAAAAAAATTTAGCATACCATTTTACAGTTCACCAATTCAACTGTGAATTAATGAGACCTTGGCGCCAATCTAGTACTGCGCTTAAATTCATAAAGTCTAGGTACCATAGAGGAAATTTCATCAAAACAATCACCATGAATATTTATAGAAAAGGCACGGGGACGCTACATTACGGCGGTGGGAAAGAGACTGAAGCCGAGATGCCAAGTCAGGACCAAAATTATTGCTGATTCTTCTTTGGATTTTATCAAGAATCTCTAAATATATAGCAAAATCACCAGACCATAATTGGCAACAATATTCAAAGCATAGACGAATAGTAGACTTATAAATTTTTAAGACAGATCCAGGAGACAGATTTACGGATACATTTAGCCATTTCAACTGTAAAATTATGAGACCTCTCCGCCAATCTAGTACTGCGCTTAAATTCATAAAGTCTAGTTAACAAAGAGGAAAGCTTATCAAAACAATTACCGCGGAAATATTTATAGAAAAGGCGCAGGGAAGCTACATTACGGCTTTGGGAAAGAGGGTGAAGCCGAGATGCCAGATCAGGACCAATAACATTGCAGATTCTATTTCGTATTTTGTCAAGAATCTCTAAATACATAGCAGAAACACCAGATCATATGTGACAGCAATATTCAATGCATGGAAGAATAATAATCTTATAAATGTGTAAGGGAAATTCTGGCGAAAAAGATTTTCTAGTAGAACACAGTGGACCAATTCCTTCTTGAATCTCTAGGATGGAAAGTTATCATTATTTACGCTATTTACATTCAGACTATAACTCCCATCTTTGTTGTTTTTATCACAACGTTTCGGTCGTTGTGCCCTCCGGCCTTCACCAGGTGTGTATCGATGTGGATAACCTACAGATTTGAACTGAACCCTTTATTTAATCTACGGGGGTTAACTGTTCTCGTTCCATTGCCTATATCTAGGGACATCGTCTAGTTCTTATTTTTAGTATGGGTCAGTTATTTTTCGCCCGTTTTCACTGGAGGAAGAAGAAGAGGAGTCATACCTTTACCAAGGGAAATGTAATGGATTTGAGTGGAATTCGAACTCGGCTCACCGTTATCCATTACTCCACCGTGCCTCTTCTAGACAAACATTTACTATAGAAATGCATTGCGGATGATGAAGAAAGAGATTGTCAACCAGGTATTCATTTTTTTTTTTTTTTTTTTACGTAAAGGTTCACCTTGGACAAGGCCCGGGGCACTCGAGGTAGAAGGTTACGTTAAGAAGCAATTTGTGCGGATAGGATGGGAAGATAACGGTTAACCATAGACTCGAACACGTTTAGATCGTAATGATCGAGGAAACAGAGCAGTGGTTCATGAGAAGAATCTGTTCTTACTGATGGAATATGGAAGGAATGTGGCTGGCTTGCTACTATGTAAGCGGCATGGCATGTTCTTGCCGTGAAGGTATGGCGGGCTGCACCACATTAATTTAACTTTAAAACTGACGTGGAAAAGTATAAGCCAAAGACATCGTAACACACAAAATATGTATTTAACAAGATGTACAATATCAAACAACGGTGTGAAAGAAAGGTTGAATAAAACAAGAGTTGTCTCTCTTTAACTAATTTTGTATTTCAAAGTTCACTGGAAGAATGTTTATAATGACTGTTCTCAAAAGATTTTGCTGTGTAAGATTATGTGAGTGTATAAAGAATGTTCAGCAAGTGAGTGGTGTGTGTGAGTGAGAAGGTGACGCACGGTTTCAGCTGTCGGGGTTTCGTTTGACAGCTGAATTCTCACTAATTAGCTAAGAAAAATTCTTGCTTATATAAGTGACTATAGGCTCCAGACCGCTGCGCGGGAAAAGTTATTCTTCATGTGCAGACGATCTGATTGGTTGGCATTGACCAATCAGCGAGCGAGTTTTGGGGAGACATAAGAAAGCTTCTGGGATCTGTTTCTCCCAAAATTGCACAAAATTTACTACAGGAAAATAGAGCGATTACAAAATAGTCGCATTGCTGCGATTTTTAAATTGTCTATAATAACGTAGTGCTGATTAATTAACCAATGAATGCTTGGCGTTGTATGTGATTTGTATTTGTGTATGTATGTATGTGTGTGTGTGTGTGCACGATATAGATCGACACAAAGCTTTTAACCGGCGAAACGAAGGAATGTAGTTCGATCGAACACTTTCCGTAGAAATAGAGCAGGGAGAGGCTTGCCTCATCCCCCTTGAGAGAGAAAGAGAAAGGTTGGGGGGGGGAGAATAAAGCGTCACCCACAAGAGCCCGAAGACGCTTTTGGGCACTATCAATAGATTTAGGCATCTCCTGCCCAAATATAATAAGACTATTCAATTTTTGACCTGATCTGGCTCTTGTAAACTTAAAGGATAGCATAAAGAGTCACTTACTTACTAAACCGGTACATGGAGCCGGCCATTTTGCGTTCATCTTTAGCGATGGATTATATGTACGAGTTCCACTTGAGGTCGAGTGTAAGTTTGAGGCCCAATTTTCTTCTAAGGTATAGTGTCTCCCCGAGGGGACATCCGTTCATCTTGATTCGTGGTAGTTTGAGGCACGATCAGCGATGATGGAATGTATCTAGTTTAGTTTTCGAGGTATTAAATGTAAGCAGCTAGTTTTTAGCCCACTATGTGGTTTATGCTTGATCAGAAGGGATATCAGTTGCCAATCTCTGGCCATCAAGAGTTTTAGAGGTGATGCGATTGTCACCGGTATAATATGCCTATGATGTGTATGATAAAATATTACTATATAAATACATTGTAATGAGAAAGAAAGGGATTTTCATTGGTCAGGAATTCATGCGAGTGTTACTGACAGAATAAGACTATATTATTACATAATAGATAAACATTTACTATAGAAATGCACTGCAAATGCGGAAGAAATAAATTGTCAGTGCCCATAAATTACTGCAAGCGTTATTGACAGAACAAGGCTATTATATGTATAATGGATAAACATTTACATTAGAAATGCATTGCAAATGGCTTATCAGGTGTCTGGAATGAATGTGAGCGTTACTAACAGAATAAAGCTGTTGTATGTATAATAGATGAATATTTCTTTCTAGAAATGTGTATTGCAAGTGGGTGAAGATGGTTTGTTAGGGATGGAGAATTAACTCAACCGTTACTGACAGGTGTGGGACATTTTATGTCTAACATGTAAGTATTTAATATATAAATATATTGCAAATGAAGAGAAAAGGGACAGTCAGGGGTCAGGAATTGTTTCAAGGTTTACTGATAGCAGAGTTTTATATATATATATATATATATATATATATATATATATATATATATATATATTTCAAGCAGGTCTGGTTAAATGATTTAGACGTATTATGTCTATTTATTTTAGTTTTAATCCTTTCAAGTCCACGAATTAATTTTTTGGTGGCTGTATAAAATTGATCAAGAAAAATGCCGAACTTTTCTTTTAAATAATTTTTATTTTCCCAAGTACTTTCAATCTCATCTGAGGGTTAAAAGAAATCTGTGGATATGTATACAGTAGCTCCGTAATTTCAAAATGTTTTCACTCTTCGTTTACAGCGTTTCAAATTCAATTTTTCCAGTTATGCAAGGGAGGTAACTTTGCAATTTAAAAAAAAATTACTTATAATATTTTAAAAAAGAATTTTTATACAAAACTTTGCTGCTACAAACATTTAAGAAACTTTGTTGCTATACTTGTAGTTGACTTTATTTATTTTGGGCCACAATTCTCTTATATAATGAGTTTCCAGAATTTTAAGTTTCTGCTTATTATGATTTTCATGAAGTACTAATGTATTTTCGATTAATATCTGTCTAAACTGTGAATGTGGACGGGTGTTCCTTTAAATGTTCTGAAATTGAACTATGCTCATTCAAGTGAAACGTAAGTCGTCTCGTCAACGTCGTTGTTGAAAAACCAACATATATATTAACATTTTTATCAGAGATGCAATCTCCTAAAGGACATTTAAATTGATGTACAATGTTGGTCTTTTGTAAGATGCTAGTTGACGGAGAAGAATTGTTTTGAACGATTAGGTTGGTCGTATTAAATTTATTATAGTATATAATTAATTCTATGTTTTTACTTGAGCCAGTGGGGGATATATTAGTGTTTATGAGTCTTTTTTCTCCAGCTTATAGTTAGAATGCATTTGATTACGGTATAGTAATTTGATATGAGTCATTTGGTGATGTATTATGTTCATTTTTATTTATAATAATATTCACAGTGTAATTCGGAAAGTCATTATTAATAACAGTTTAATATTCTTTAATTCAGTAAAGAAAATCTTTCTTGTTAAAGAGGTTGCTTTTGCAAAGCTTATTAAGTTTCGTACAATAGCTATTTTGAAATAGAACATTTACTTTTATAGCTGAGAGTGCACGTGTTTATGCTAGCTTATGCATCTTCCAAAAAACACATTTCAAAACACTAATCGGGCTTTGTTTGATCAGGAAGTCCTATGTGAACGAGGTCGTCTAAGGCACCTCAGATGTAATGACGGTTTTCCCCTAGGTGGCGCAGGTTCGATTTCTGCCAAAGGACGCATATTTTACTAACACGATTTCTTGAATATTCTGTCCGGTAGATGTAAATAAATAAATATACTGTTTAATAAATAAAAAAGTTGTTGTTTTTTTTAAGTTTTTGCCTATTATTATTTTGATGAAGTTCTAATGTAGAATTAATAAATAAATAAAAACAGGGCATCTACTCAGATATGAGTATCCATTTCAAAAATTACGTTAAAACAAATAAATTATATATATATATATATATATATATATATATATATAATAAATTAACTGATTTAAAAATATGGTTTCATGGTAATTCCAGTGTAGCGAAGAAACCATATTTTTAAATCAGTTAATTTATAATATTTATGCTCTGTAAATTTACATTGAGCACTGCTTTGTAAAAATAAAAATATCAATAAGAACATATTATGTATATTATTATTTATATATTATATGCGCGGTACTTATTAGAAAACGTTCAATATTAGAGATATACTGACGATTGCAAAAGCGTGAAACCCAGGGTCACAAACTCACATCAATCCAACCAAGTATATATATATATATATATATATATATATATATATATATAGCAAAAAGCCTTTAAAATACATTGTCGGTAATAAATTTTCTTCGATGAATATAAGTTGAAATAAATTTATTACTGATTTTTAAGTTTCTTCCTAATTATTATTATAATTTGCTTTGTATCATACATTAAGCTCTCATATGGACTAAAAGTCCTCTTTGAATAATACCTACCAATTACAATTTGGTATTTATATATATATATATATATATATATATATATATATATATATATATATATATATATATATATATATATAAAAACTAAAGAATTTTATAAACGTGACATCTATAAACTTGTTGACAAATGGAAAACGTTCTATTAAATAATGGAGATTATGTTTATGCAAAAAATTAAATACAATTTTCCTAACTCCAGAAGTCACTAGAACGCTCAAGAATTAACAAGAACTGTATATGTCTGGAAAACCGGAAGTCAAAATGGCTACAACTGAAAGAAAAGAGGAATCAGAGAAAAAGAAAGAAAAACTTTTAAAAGAAAAACAATAACGTGAAAAAAAACGACGAAAAAGACAAACAACCACGACATTCTAGACGTACGCGCAGACGAGTGCATGGGGGCACACGAACGCACACAAGCATGCACGCATACAGTATGAAAAATAAAACTTACAGCAATGAAAAATGCATATAAAAAAGAAAAATCGAGACGTATAAACAATCAATTGCTAATATCCCCTAACGAATGGACGGAATAATTCCCAGTGTATCCGTCTACTTAACTGTGTTGGATGTTGAAGGTAACAATCAATCAGCTAAATAACAAACCTTCTACTTGTATTAATTTTAATTATATATATATATATATATATATATATATATATAATAAAAACATAGTTTAAAGATATGCTAAAGTTATTGGAAAATGTGCTTAATATCAGGGTTAGAGCGTGTGTAAATATAAAACACCGAGTGGCAAGAGTCAGTTTCACGCGCGAACGCAATCTTCAGGCCATGTGTGGTGGCTCGACTATTTATATATGGTGGGTAATGGAGCTAAAACACTAATATTCCACACTTTATTTAATTGGAATAATCATGATCCAATTTATCAGACCTACAAATTCAAAAACAATCGGAAAAAAGTTTTGAATTTGTAGGTCTGATGAATTAGATCGTGATTACGATTCCAATGTAATAAATTATAACTATGGAATATTAGTGTTTGAGCCTTTTATATATCATATTCTTACTCTGTCCTGAACATTGAGTTCTACCTGGGATTTATGTATACATATATATTGACTACTAATTTTATATATATATATATATATATATATATATATATATATATATATATATATATATATATATATATATAGAGAGAGAGAGAGAGAGAGAGAGAGATGTTCATAACCCTACCTAAAAAATTTAAAAAATATAGTCAGACAGCATATATATATACAATGAAAGGCATATATATATGCCATTTGCGTAAATGTGCAAAACCTAGTGTGCACTCGAATAACGTCACTGTAAACAAAACTGATTGGGTATGCCAATTCTGTGGCAAAATTTGTCGCAGTTTGGCTGGCCTGAAGAGTCACCTGAGAATACATAGAATTTGAGGGAGTGGGGGATGAGAACATGAAATAAAGGAGGTGGTCACGCTCGAAACAGAGAAGCCAACGATATATATATATATATATATATATATATATATATATATATATATATATATATATATATATATATAACTCTCTTTTATCTATATATCTTTGGTCATGTAAGTAATATTTTAATAGTCTGTTTGCTTTCATTTAAATAACACATTCAAACTTGAATCTTTGTGGGTGTGTCTTTATATGTGTGTATGATTGCTTATATATGCCTTTCATTGAATATATGCTGTCTGATTTTATATTTTTTAATTTTTTTTGGGTGGGGGTCGTGGACATCTATTTCCTGTTTCGTTCATGTTTTGCGTGTTTATATATCTAAATAATCTGATATTGTATGTATTGTCTTTTGCAAGATTTCATCCTCCCCTGCTCATATCACCACTTCAACTGTATCTAAGTTGTAACGATGTTTAACATCCCCCGTTAGATTAACGCTTATTCTGAGATTTTGGCTTTTCAATAAAACAAAATAAATAATAAAATATATATATTTTTCCCCAGTTTCTTCTTTAAATAATTTTATAATATTTTAAACTTAATACGGATTAATTTTAAAATTTAAAATTGGTAATTTATAATTTTCAATTTTATAGTAAAATTTAATATTAATCAGTTAGAAATGATTTCTATTTTAGTCTGACTCCTAACATTAAGACATTAATTATTATAACCAAGGTCCGTTGTCAAGTTTTTTGAATTTTCATATACATTTTGATTGGTCATTGCACCTTATGTAACAGTGTTTCCCCTGTTGAGGGCGTTTGGTTGATTTGAACCTTTTTAAAATACTTTATTCTACATTCAACACCATCACTTGATAAGACACTAGAAGTGCTGAAACAAAATGGCTATTTGTGTAGTGATTTTATAACATATTTATGTTATAATTTTCGAGTAAATTATATATATATATATATATATATATATATATATATATATATATATATATATATATATTAGCCAGTTTACCCTGACGATCCATGTAGGTGAAACCTAGGTAGGTTTGTCTGGCTCTTTAGGTTTACTTACTTATATATATATATGTGTGTATATATATATATATATATATATATATATATATATATATATATATATATATATATAGAGAGAGAGAGAGAGAGAGAGAGATGATGATGATGATGATGATGATGATGATGATGATGGTGGTGGTGATATACATTAATAAATCGTATGTAGTTGATGGTCAGGGATTGTTGCTAGGGTTACTGATAGAACTGGATTTTTATATCTATATATAACCTAAAGGATTTTACAAACGTGTCATTTATAGACTTGTAGTCGCATCAGTGTAAATATCACTTTAAGCCAGTGATTCTCAACCTTTGTGCCTCGGGACGCTAATGTGCCGCGCGATCTTCTTCATTGTACCTCGAAATATTGAAAAGAATCGTGAAAAAACAGGCACAGGTTTCACACTAAATAAGCTGCTCATATAGTTGAAAATAAAGTAAGTTCATATTTGTGTGTAATTTTTTTAATCTATGTTTTTATTTCATGACATTTAAATATACATCCTTTAAAAATTTTGCTAAGTGTGCAGTAATATTTTCATTTGCTCTTAGGTGTGCTGTTGCTTAAAATGATTAAGAATCACTGCTTGAATCCAATGAAGACTTAAAGGACGAAACGCGTCAAATGAAAACGTTTTTGACTTTGTCATAGTTTCCCCTAAAATAGTTAATATGTGCATTCTGTTTGCATAAATTCAGAGATCAAGTGATACTTAACAAGTAGTGTCTATATTTTCTTTACGTTGATAATCAGTCAGTTATATGCCAAACGTGATACACGCTTAGGCGATCATGTATCGAAAGATACATGACTGACGAGGCAGATTTTTTCCTGCAGTAGGCTGCCATTTCTTTCTGCAGTAGACCAGTTGCCATCCAAGGCTACAGAACCCAGTCTGTCCTGCTATTTACCCATAGCTGGGGGGGGAAGAAGAGAATTCATACCTTTCCCAAAGGTCTTAGCACGAAAGTGAATGTAATGGATTCGACTGGAATTCGAACTCGGCTCTCCGATTCCTCAATCCGAGTCGCTATCCATTACTCCACTGTGCCTTAATACTCTCCCTAATAAATAAGCAGTCCCACACAGTACACACTGTTCTACCTTCAGTTGAGATGGCGCTCAATCTTGGGTCTTCCAGCACCTTCCTCATTGCACCAAGAGAGGTGGAGTCGGTATAATATCTACGATAGCGTGACGGTGGTCGCGGTAATTAGGCAATTTTTGTCCTTGGCCTATATACATATTCATGTGTATAGGCAAGCCATGTAAAAAAAAAAAAACCTTCCGTTACAGTCTGCCTTAATGGAGAATTCAAGTAAATACCTTCTCAGCCTTTTGACCGAGATGAAAATGTAGTATCTGTTCTCTCCTAATTTGAGATGGAAGGAGGCTCCCTTTTCTGTGGAATCTAACCCGGAAGTAACACCTTCTTCATTACACTTATAGAGGTGGGGTCGGCGTAATATCTTGACTTTTGACTTGTATCGGTTTTGACCCTGGTCAGGTTGAACCGGCTTCCTCTCGAGCAAGTACAGCATCACGGACCATCGCTGCCCACGCTCACCGATCCTGAGCCAGGTTACACGAAATGGCGAGCCAATCGCGATTCCATCGTCAAAGACCAACTACTTGTGGACCCGATAGTACTGCTAGGTCATCCTTGATTGTGCTAGCCCACGTTCTCAGCTGCCCACCGACACGTTTTCGCCAGCCAGGAAGAGTAGGAGGGAGAAGTACATCGTGGATGAGCTCTCCCTCCGGGCGTCGAGCTGCGTGCTCGAACCATCGGAGACGACGCTGGAGCAGGACGGGTGGAAGAGGACGGAGACTCAGGCAACGACGTAGAGTGGTTGTGGGCACATGATCGATTCGGCGGCATCGTAGAATACAGCGAAGGCAATCGTTGTCGAACACTTCAAGCCTTTAAAGTAAGGCGTAATATCGGTACCAATGTGACAGTGGTTAAGTAAATACCTATCGATTCTCGGCCTTTTGGTTAAAATCAAAGTGTAGTATCTGTTCTCTGCTTGCTTCAATTGGGAGAAGGCACCCAATCTAGGGGACATCTACCCTGCGACAGCACCTTCCTCGTTGCACTAAGAGAGATGGGGGGTGTAATATCGGCGCCAGTGTGACAGTGGTCACGGAGACTAGTTAGTTTATGTCCTTGGCCCTTATGGGCAACCCACGTAAAAAATAACCTTGTGTCACATCCTGCCTTAGTGGGGAGGTTACGTAAATAACGTTTCTCGAACTTTTGGCAGGTATGAAAGTTTAGTATCTATTCTCTCCTCGTTTGAGATAGAAGCCCTCTCCATTCTGTGAATTCCAACTCTATGGCAGCATCTTCCTCATTACACTCAAAGAAAGAGGTTTTGTGGATGCGGATACCGGTGGCCACTGGTCGCAAGGACTGAGCAATTTTTTGTCCTTGGCCCGTATTTACGCGTATGAGCACCGTAAACTGACCTTGTGTCATATCTTATCACAGTTGGGCGGTGGGTGTCAATAAGTAATCAACTGTATTTAGTATGATCGCCATTAATTTTTTTTTTTTTTTTTTTTTTTTTGGTCTTTAACTCTTTGAGCCGTGCTTTCCTGAACAATTTTAACCCTTCTGCCTGAGCTCCTGAGTCAAAATTCGCAAATAATTGGTATGTAATCTTTCACGGTAGATATAAAAATAGTTACAAGTGTTTACCCACCGTTCAACCGGTGGCTGGGCATTAAATCATTTTCCCTACCACTGTTCAACCGATGGCTAGGCATTACGTCATTTTTCTCTACCACCGGTAAAGTGGTGGTCAGGGCTCAAAGGGTTAACGTCATACCGCAATTTTTTTTAAAACAGCTTGGATATTTTTTTTTTTCCTTTTCTTTAATCTTTCAAAAGATCTGAGATAGTTTACTTTAAAATCTATTCCCAAGTAATAAAAATTAAATATTTACTGAGAAAAAAATATAGATATTTCCATTGGGTATGTCTGGCCGATTGTAACCGAAGCTACCCGAATCAAATCAAGCGGAACAAATTCACAGCCATTCCTAATAATAGAATCATGCTATCGTCTGCTTTTTGTTCAACTCAATATGAACGTCAAACAAGGAAGTTTTTATGGATTATTCCTTCTTAATTTGACTAAATTAGCAAAATTTTAATCGTTACGGTGATTCTTATTCAATGACATTAATTAAGCAAGTCAGAATATTTTTAAAACTGGAAAATATCTTACGAGATTTAAATTTTGAAAAATAAATTAAAGACGTTGTTAATAATCGTTCCTAAAAAAAACTCAAATTTGTTATTTTCTTCATTTAAAATTGATTAAAAAACGTTTAAAAATCTCCCAAAATACGGATATAAACCAGATTTAAACGTGAACAAAAACAGGTAAGTTAATTTTAATTAAGTTACTTTTAAATAATTATTGTTAATTTTTATGATAAATAAATTATTAAATAGATAAAAAAAAAAGTCTATTTTTCGAAGTGTTTATCATTTTTAGTTATAAGTAAAATCTGTTTTCACTCCTAAAAGTCTTAATTTTCTATTTTAATTCATATTGTTTTAATTTAAACAATTAATTTCACCGTTTTTTACTTCGGGAAAAGGTTTCTTAAAAAGAAAATGAAAAAATAAAGTGTATCTCCCTCTAAAATTAATCTTAGAAACTTTTTTTTAATTCATCATTGACATTAATTTAGAAAAGTTTGTCTTTCTAAGAGAAAATTTATATTAATTTTTAAAAATTCATCTGATAAGAATTAAAAATAATTTAATATATTTTTTACGTCTGTTAATAATAATATTTTATATATTTTTCTTATTTTTTATAAAAAAAAAAAAAAGGCAAACATCAAATGGATTAAATCCGATAAAAAATGATAAAAAAAAAAAACGAAACAATTCTTGCTTGTTCTTTCTTTATCCTAAAAAAACATTAATTGATTTTATGATAAAATCAATTAAAAATAAAATAAAATGTAATAAAACCGTACATTTTTATGGTTTTACTTTTATTAGATTTTATTTTATTATAATTATATGTACTTTTCATTATTTTATTACATTTTTTTAGTTTACATATGATTTTATAAAATTTAATTATTACATTATATATATATATATATATATATATATATATATATATATATATATATATATATATTTAATTACATTTTTTTAAAGATTTTAGATTTTATACACAAAATAAAATCGTTGTAATCATAATGAAATCTAATTAAGACACACACCATAATGGTTAAACAGTTGTTAGTCAGAGTTAAATTAGACCAGGAAACTATATATATATATATAAAATATATATATATTATATCGTCATACTTAATAGCTCTGTTATTTAACATTCAGCACTGTTTTTCTTACACATATTTGTATGTGAACATTTACATGTACATCTTTTTATATTTATTCATTTGATTATATTTTTACTTATATATATATTTCACAGAAAAAACAAGATAGGATGATGGAAAAAGGATCCAAACTTAATAAAAGTAATATTTTATCGGCAAATCATTATTATTAAGACGAAACACACACATACACATACATATATATATATATATATATATATATATATATATATATATATTGTGTGTGTGTGGCTTATATGGTGTGTGGCTTACATTTCATTATGATTAACAGTTTTATTTTTATATTATGCATGATTTTATTACATTTTAGAAGTTTAAAAGTTGTTTGAATGAATTCTTACTAAAAAGTTTATTTCTATCGTTGCTAAACATTATGTAATTATTTTAAATCGTGCCTGACGATTCATCTATGCATACAACTCAAAGTTTCACCAAACGGTGAGAAACAAATATATATAGTTTATTAATTTATATTGTTTTAAACAAAAAAAAACTAATCTTATTTTTATGGGTAAAAGTGCTCAATATAAAAAACAGAGCGTATGTAAATATAAAAGTGGACACTGATATCTACAACGAGCGGCGACAGTCTATGCTTCATAATATGTTATTTAAATTCATATTTAATTACCTATGTTTGAATTTTATATTTATTTATTTCTATTTATTATTAATTTTTTATTATTTAAATTATTTTAATTTTCCGTATTGTAAATTCTTTTAAAATTTATTTTTTGTAATTAAGAATTGAACCTTGTTAGTTTTCTTTCTTACGGCAGAAATAATGTTTTACTTTAAAAATAAGTTAAAAATAAAATTACTCTTTTTTTTTAAATTTTTTAGTGTTTTAATATTCCCCACTTACTTATACCTGCCGAAATGTTTTGTTTTTAAAGTTTTATTAGTAGTAGTATTTTATTTCCTTTGATTTCTGGTGTGTACTCATTTCTTTCTGGGTCCCGACCAGAGACCTAAGGTCTGAAATGGCATCACGATATTTTCCACTGAGTAATTTTGAGAAAAAAAATCACATATTTTAAAGCCCTTATGAGCTGTACTCATGAGAAGATTGTTTTGTATTTCTTTAAGGCATGGGCTGTCAGGAATCAAATGAGTCTATTCATTGCAATCTTTTCTGATCAATTCGAGGGCTCCAACTACAACTGGAATTATTGATGTCCTCATGTGCCACATTTTGATTTCAAGGTCCTTGTAATTTGATAGATTTTAAAGATCTTCAAAGATACATTGCAGTCTGCAGGGATTGCCATGTCAATAAGGAGGCACTTGCGCTATCACGATCTCTGACGATTAGCTTCGATTATTATTATTATTATTATTATTATTATTATTATTATTATTATTATCTACTTAATCCAAACTCTAATGTCGGGCTTTAAAAAATATGTTTCATGAACTTTCCTTAAATCTGAAACTGCACTTTTCGCCCTGGAGTGCCCATGATTTTTCAATCTTGTAGAAAATGTAAATAGTTTGAAACCGTTTTTAAACTTTTTTCTTGGACACAATGAATCCCATAAGGAGTATAAAGATTATGATGCGACAATAGTCTAAAAAAAAAGAATAGAAACAATAAAGTCCCTGCTTTGAAAAATCAAAAATGTCTTTGTCATTGTGCAAAACAACCATCGAGCCGGCCCATCACTGCATGCTTGCGGTTTAAGTTGAAAAGAAGACATTGCGTGCTGATTATGAAAGAACCTTCAATAAAAACCTCTCTCTTCATTTTTTTAAATGTCAGATCCCTCAATCCTCTTTCCTGCAAGATTTTATTAAAAAATCTTACCTTGCGGGAAATTTATGATTCCTATTGCATCCTAAAACTTTGAAAAACTGGTAGACCGCCTCTGTGATTGATTTATTTTGTTGCCTAATCGAAAACCTCGCTGTCTTTTGTTTTCACTTTTAAATACGTTTTTATTTTTTATTTTTATTTGCAATTTCATAAAATTAAAATTTAGAAACAATTCATGGCACACAATAACGCCTCCTTTTTGTTATTATTCATTTTATTTTTTAAATGATTTTTAAAAATAAAATAGATCACTTACAAAATTAATTTAAAAATATGTTTTCTTTGAAAAGTAAACTTAAACCATACGACATCCATTTAAGACAATCTTTAAAAGTAAAACCTTAATCTAGTCACGCGTCAAATATAACCTTTTTTTAAATTTTAAATTAATTTTATCTGCTTTTTTACACCTGTACAAGATACAAAAAAAAAACCAGAAACGTCTTTTTTCTCTCTTTTTAATAAACCGTCATTTTTGCAATGGACACAGTTTATGGATGCGTGATTTTTTTTCTTTTAATTAAATGTTCAAAATAAAACTTGGCTCCAGGTGTAAAAAAAAAAAAAAAAATCTGTAGTGTAGTTAAACTAACCACTTAGGCGTATAAAATTATTTTCAATAAATTCTGTTTACCGTGGAAATTTTACCAAGTTTAGAATTTTTCCGTTTTCTGTTTTAGGCCAACTTTTTCTTGATTTCTGAAAAATACTTCAAGTTTTCATAATATCCGTGTAGATTCGTGTATAAGTCGACCATCGAATTTTTTTAGCGAGGAGAAATCACTGAATTTGAAGTTAATGAAACTACAAATTAGCCAGAAAATATTATCTAAAACTTATATAATTTTTATGGAAAGCTAAAAATGTGGGGGGACAGGTTAAGTAAGTAAGTTCTAGTTGGGCCCCATCATCCAAGTTGTCACATAAATTAAAAAGCCTTGTTTGAAATTTTTAACCAATAGTAATATTGGGCATAGCATTTATTTTTTTTTTTTGAGGGATTTTTTTCCGTTTTTGTGTCCGATCAAATCAAAATTTTCAAGACCGGTGGGATTAAAAATAAATTTATTTCATTTGTCCTCTTCATGCACGGGATTAGTATTTTCGTTTTGGACACTTTTACTTTCTTTTTTACTTATTCTGTGGTAAAACAAAAAAAATCCCTCTTCGTCAGTAAGAGAAGAAAGAGCAACAAGGTAAAAAAAATTATTCTTTCTTTTTTTTGCTTAGTATTTTTTGAAAAAAATGTAAAAAGTAACTTCACTGAAAATTTCCACTCATTTAAAACTTAAAAGTCAATAAGGAATTTGTAAAGATTAAAGAATATTTTTATTTATAATAGAACTGGTGACTGAAGCAAAAAGGAAGAAAAAGGTTTGCTGGTGTAATGTAGCCCTTCCCATCGAGCACAGATTTCAATCTAGCAGAAATATTCCTCATAAATAGGTGCAGCTTTTTTTACACTTACAGAAAAAAAATATTCGGTTTAAAAATGCGACATATGCTTAGGTCCTTAAATTCCTCCATTGTTTTCTCTTGCATTAATTGTTTGAAGGAGAATAAAATGGTTATTTGTCAAGAAAATGAAGGTTTAAAAATAAAAATTTATAGTTCCATTGCTTTTTTTTTTTTTTAATTTTTGGGAAATGCTCTCAAGAAACAATTAGGATTTTTAATCTTTTTTGCAAGTAGCGACAAGAAGACCGTTGTCAGACTGTTTTTTTTTTTTTTGACTGGGAAGAGTCGACCTTTAAGGAATCGGGAGTAAGAATGCGTACACTAAAAATTCATATCATTCCCATAGGTGGGGGAAATATAGAAAGATCAGGCACCCCCTTGAAGTCCTTAAACCATATTTAACGACCGACAGGACTCTATTTTACAATGACTCGTTTTTATTTCAAACCTGAATCTTCAATCCAACCCTTCATAAGAATCATAAATTAAAAACAGTACTGTAAAATGGTAAAAAAGTAAACAATCTCTTTTAATTTATATTAATTGTTATTAAACAAAAAATATGTGTAAATTTCAATTAAATAAATTCATTTTTGGGAGATGCAACCTCAAAGCAAAGGGGATTCCTTTTTTTAACATCCTTAACTTTTTCAACTTTTTTTCTATTTTCTTACTTAATCAAACCTGAATTCTCGTTTTATTGCGAAAATAAGTTTAATGCTGTTTCATGACTAATTACAAACTAAATTAAAAAAAAAAAAGAGTAAGCTAAGCATTTTGATTTAAATTTTAATTAAAATATCAAATATTTTGGAATAAGTTGAACTTTAAAATATTTTTTTCAATACTGTGTCCAATTTTCTATGTTAAAACTTAAAGGGGAAATGCATCATTTTCAAAACTTTTATTTACTGTAGTGTTTAGTTTACATACAATATTCAATTTTGTAATTCATTCGATTTTATTTTTATATGTCATTATTAACACCGGTAAGGGATGGGTGTCTGATTGGTGGTCATTAACTGGAGATCATCGAGTGACCGCAATTTTCTTCAACAATCATATGGTTTGTATTGTTTTTAATCCCTTCTCTACAAGACGTGTTCTTGGCCTTCTTTATTACAAGTATGCCAATGGACAATACCTTTTTATTCATGTATCCACGGTTTCTATTATTCGTGGAGAAGAAAAGGGTTGTTTTTTTTACTTGTTAGCTTTTAAAAGTTATGTTTTCTTTCTTTCGTATTATTGCTGCTCTAGTGTTCAAATGTGTTTGCCATTTTTAACACTAGTCAAAATTGTTTAAAACAAAACAAAATCCCTTAGTCTTATCTTAACCTCTTTATTTGGTCTTTTCAAATCCCCCCCTAAAAATTAAATGCTATTATTAATTAATATCTAAAAAATTTTAAGTTTTTAAGACTACTACTCTCTTTTTAGTTTGTTTAAATGTTTCATTTCCATTGTTTTAATTTTCTGTGGATAAAGTGATCTTTCTTTCTTTTTAGTCAAAAAAAAAAAACAAACGTCGTGATTAATTTTTTAAATTTTCTTTCATTTATTCGTCGTCCTACAATTTCTCAATTGCAAAGAAATTTAAATTGAGCGCTTTTTAAAAAATTCAAGAGTTAACTTTCCTTGTTTTGAAAATCTTTCCTTTTTTTTTTTTAATTTAAAAAAAAATAACCCTTAAAATAAAACCTATATTATTTAAGAATATTCAAATTAGGGAAAATTTTCGTGCATTTTAACTTGTAACCATTTTAGTTCCATTTTACGGTAAATTTTACTAATTTCCGTTTCAAACGTAAGTTCGCATTCCGTTTTTCTTTTTATGTCTTTTGTTTTTTGTCATTTTTTTTTTTTAATTTCGTTATTTAAAAAATAAATGCTTGGTCATAAGTTTGCAGTTTTTGAGTTTAGATAATGTTTTAATGAAAACTGACTTTGAAAACAGGAGTTAAAAAAAAAGAAAGGTATCATCACAGACTCATTGAAATTAATTTAGTGAATTAATGTTGGCAGCATAAAATTTATATATTCAGTTCTTATGCAGAGAAGACTAACTTGTGTTAAAACACTTTTTTATTGTACAGTACTCTAGTACATAATTTTTAAACATTTTATTTATCAAGAGACTGTTGCTTTTGAAGTCTCTTTTTTGTGGGAGGGAGGATACCCAAAAAAAAATGACTAAGTGACGATTTTTATTGCTGCTGACAAATAGTTTTGGGTTGGATTGGGGTTTTCCCCCCCACCATAATTTCTATTATTAAACTTTTCTGAGTTATTGAATCACATATTTATCATAAATATGTGATCTTCAAGAATTTCTATGGTGTGGTTTCGATAAATCTTCAACTTCAATGAAGAATCCCTAGAAACACTACTGTACAGAGAGAACTTCATCCAGTTCATTTATTGAATTTTCTACTCAACTGTTATCTTAAATTAAATTGTATGCAACATTCTAAAAATTAAAAACCTAATGATGAGAATTTTACTACATTGACGTTTCTTTATGTAACCTAAGAATTGTTAACTCGTTTTTAATCAGAATAGTTTTTTTTTTTCTTTAAAAACCAACAGCCTTTTCCCCAGTGATTTCCAATTTCAACTGTTTCTAAAAAAAATTAATCTGAGAGAAAAATTCAACTTTTTTTTATTATCTCCTTTTTCAGTAAAAAAAAAAACGGAGAATATTGTCAACAATAAATTTAAAGGAGTGAACTATTAATCTTTTATTACAAAACAATAGATTTTTATTCTTTTCTCATTTCTGCATTACATTTAGCAAGCTCTCTCATTTCTAAAGAGAAGCGTAGAGTAAAGATTTTAATTTTACGAGATTAAAACACGTTTTTAAAAAGTGTTTTCTTTGATTAAAATAAACTTGAATGTAAAGAACGTTTAAACGTACATGAATACAAAAGAGAACAAGAAAATGCATTTAAATTCTTTGTGTATGCTTTTTAACGTCTTAGATCACTCTCTGAGTCTCATGACTCAAAGAACAATTTAAGTTTTTCTTTATAACTCCTTTCCTCCTCTCACAAAAATTCTCAATTTAAAACTTATCACAGTGAAAAACCTTTCCTTTCTAATTTTTTAAAAATGTCCGTCTGGTGAATAGAAAGACGGTGGTGGGAACGGTAATGTTACAATACATCGTTTACAAACACTTCTTTTTTTTAGGCTTCTTGATTTATCTGGTAAATAAATTAGACAAAAAAAAAGCAATCTGAAAATGTTTGCATTATTCACAATTGTCAATTTCCTAGCCAATTTTTATTTGTTTTTAATGACACCCGTAATTAATCTACAAAATTAAAAATCCTTTAACAAACTGATTATTCAACTGCAAATTAAAATTTTAAAAGTCGTCAATTTTGAAATTGAACTAACTTTGAAAGAACGAATAAGTAAAATAATTCATCCCTCCTCCTCACCCTCAAGAAATTAAAATTTAAAATTTGATCTTTAAGATTTTAGAAATTTTTAAATTTTAAAATGATCTTCTTAGACTTAATATGAATGTCTATAATTTGAGAAGTGAACTTTTCATTTAATTTTCAAAATACAAAGACTTAAATATCGTCTCTAATTCAATATGTATCCAGTGCCACTCAACAAGCCATTTTGCAAATTTACTTTTAGTTTTTTAGTCGTATTTCAATATAATTATTTTACAGAACTAAGAAATAAGAATTTTAAATTGTTAATCTTCTGCAACTTTTTCAAAACTTTCTCGAAAAAACTTCTTGACATAGTTTTTAAATTTTATCTAGCAGATGAATAAAAAAGCTAAAATGTTGAAAAAAAAAAAAACCTTTTTAATAATTATTTTCTATCAAGTTTTTTTTTCAAATTTCATGCTAAAGTTTTACTTTTTCAATAAACTTTTTTAGTTTAACTTCTTGAAAGCGCCTAAAATTTACGCTAGTCACATGAAGTCATAAGTAAGTCTTTCAAAGAAGTTTAATTACAGGTGTAACTCTAGTTTTTTACCTCTTGAGAATACTATTTTAAATAAAGGTCATTTCGTCTAGTCTACTTGACGGATGGTTCATTTGATGGCATCAGCAAAGCGGTGACGTCTGTGATATTTTTGCCTTTCATACATTACATCACATGACCTCAAATGTTGGAATATAAACACGCGCACCACACTCTCTCTCTCTCCTTCTACCCCTCTCTTTCTCTTTGTCTGTGTCTCTCTTGTATGAAAATGATTACAGGCACTCTCACTTCCAACTTTGTAAAATGTTCTAATTCTCCCTCTCCCTCTCTCTTTCTCCCTTCTTCTCTCTATAGCTATTTAAGGAAAAGACATTTTAAAAGTGTTTCTTTTTTTTTTACATACTTACGTAATAATTATAATTATCATTGGTTAGTCGATTGGATTAACATGAATTAATGTTGTTCTTTAACTCAAACAACTGGCTTTATTTGACGCGAAGTTAACAAAAACAATTGGAAGTGTCAAGATTGCGTACACTACACATGTGAGTTGCAATGTTCTCTCTCTCTTTCTCTCTCTCTATATATATATACACACACACACACACACACAAAGGTGTTGCATTGGAACGTTTTTAAGCACTGTTAAATGTTTACCTTTAAAAAGTAACCCATTTTTACAGTTATTTTGTAAAACGGAAACTTGTCAGTTTGTTAATTAAATGTTGAATGAATCACCATATAATTTAGTTGTAAATTTAAAAAAATGCACTTACAGTCGCTCATTGTTGTTTAATTTTCATTTCTTTTTTCTTTTTTTCATTTCTTAGTAGTTTAGACGTTGTTATTTAGAAATGTATCGCATTAAATAAAAAATGCATTTTTAATTAAGACAAAAGAGTAAAAAAAAGTAAGTCTGTTACTTGAGACAAGATAACCAATCCAAAATACAAATTAGTAACTTGTACAAATTCTCACAAATATTATTGCTTCTCCTCCACCCTCCACCCCCACACATACAAATTGTGACAATACTGATAAATTAACTAATGCACTTTTTATGCGGATGATATATAACTGCAAAAATGCTAGTTAAGGAAGTTTTTTTGTTGTTTTTGTCACTATTTACATTCTAATTAGCTTGCTTTTTATTTATATTTTTGATTTGTGATCAATATGAAAAGTAGCTAATAAATTAAATTTTATGTTAATGATTATAATTTAAATCTTATGATGAAAAGGTTTTAAATATATTGTTTTTTATTTAAAAGTAAAAGTAATTAAAAGAATAATTTTTTGTTCCATTTTCTGAAATTAACATTAATTTTCAAAAAAGTGGTACCTGTTGTTAGTTAAAAGAAAACTTGAAACATCACTTGCTGATCTAAATGTACAAAGACTGAACCGAATAAAGTTTTAAAAATATCAATTGTTTTCAATTTTCATACATACTTCATCTCAAGATATTTTCAGTTGTTTTTGCTCAGTTTTCTATGAAAATTAAATCTTAAATTTATTTTTTAAACATAAAGTCACTTTGGCACTTAGGTTTTTCTTTGTCTCTTCAGTATTTAAAAAATGCTGCTGTATAATTATCAATGAAACTTATATCTGGTATATATTGAAGTTTTTTTAAGGAAAAGATTCTTTTAGTTTTGTTAGATTTATCTAACAAGAATGGCTTTCTTTAATTCAATAAAACTTCATTTTTACATGCTTTTCTAATTATAAGAAAGGTCTTGCATTTTTTATTTGCGAGGGAATTATATTATTATTGAAAAGAGAAGCCTGTGCAAATGGAACATTTATATCTATTTTTTTAAATTCACTTTTAATATTTTTGCTGTGATATTTACACAATTGATGTGCTACTGTTAATCTAACTGAAGATATTTTGATTTGATCAATTCCAACTGTCAATAATACATTATCTCCTGAAAGTAAATCTTTATTTGTCTATAGTTGATGTGAATGTTGTACATAATTGCTTTAAATCTTCCTCTGCAGTAATAATTTCAAGTTGCTCCTAGAAAGTTTTCAGATTTTTATTTTTATTTTTTTTTGTTGTTTCTTTAAATGAACTTTCATTTTCACTTTCAAAAATGAACTTATATTCTAACTAGAAGTTTTAACTTGCAGATTGTTTAATTTTAACAGTATTAAATACATCTCAGAAATCTAAAGCATACAAAAGAAAGTGATTTAAAAAAACTAATATTCCATGAAAAAATCTTTAAAATGATTCTGTTTGTTTTTTGATATTTTATAATTTCAAAAGTATAAATATTTTTACAAAAATCTTTGATCATATTCTTTCTTTTTATATTTAACAGTTTTTTGTTTTTTTTTAATGCAATTATTGAATCTAATGGATCCAATCTATTTTTAAAAAAAATAATCATTGATTATGATCACAGACTCCTACCCACCCCCACTATAAACTTCAGTTTATTTTGTTTCTATATCACCGAAATCCAAAATTTGTATTACTTTCTATCTGAATTTCTGGGATGAGGAGTTATCATTATTTACATGTGGGCTATTGTTCTCATCTTTGTTGTTGATATTTGTTTGTATTATTTGTTGATAATAACAAAAAAGATGAGGACAGTAGTACTCATGTAAATATTGTTACTTCATTACATTTCTTGTAGTTAAATTCATCATTTCTCAAAAATACAATCTCCAACTGGGGATACAGAAGAATATCTCTTTGTCTAAGCAGCAGGTTTATAACCAAAAAATTCTTACTACAATTTCTAAAATTCCCTATAAAGAATATTCAATTTGCTAACAGCACAAAAGCTTTATGCTTCATGACCCATATAGTTGTTGATATATGTAAAAATATTTACTTCATATTTCTGCTTTGACATTCCTAAATAATATAAAAGTTGTTTTTTATTTGCTCATTTTCATAAAAAGCTTATTTTTTATAATTAAATAATGTAATATAAATATTAAATACCAAACCTTAAAGAATATTTGTTATTAAATTCTTTAAATGATTATATAAAAGTTTATCTGTTTTCCTGCATAAAAAGGTAGTTTAATGTATGCAATTCTTGAAGGCTTTAATTAAAATTAATGACACACATGTTTATTGCAATTAATAATGTTTTTCAATTTAATAAATCTAGGTATCATATTATTAGTCCTAATTACTTGAAAATATTTTATATTTTACCAACTGAATGTTTTTGTTCTTGAAACATTGTTATAGAATTTCATGCAAATAATGCTTATTTGTTTGCTTAAAGGTGAGTCTGTCAAAATTAGGCAGGAAGTGGTTTTCTGATGATCAAAAGTTAATATTGATGGTGAAAATAGATTTATCTTAGTTAATTCTCTTTTAAAATGAAGTTGCACTCCCAATGTACAATTACTTTTTCAGGTCATGCTACTAGATAGGAAAATAAAGTATATAGTAAAAAAAATATGGTTAATAATATTTCAAATCTTTGCCAAGTAATTTTAAATGTTTTATTTATTAGATTTTTTTTTCATAACTTTATTTCAAACTTTCTTCAATTTTATTTTCCGATGATTGACTTTATAGCAACTTTTTATCATAGTCTAATGAAATTAGGTTTTTACTGTCATAAAATAATTGTACTTTAAAATAATATTTCTGCCATTCTTTCTTTCCTCATTATAATGAATCCCCTAGATTAGCATTCTTGGACTCTCTTAGTATAGCTTAACTACTAAGTCAGTCACTAATAATTGCAATATTTGTTGTATTATCACTAGCAGCAGCAGCATCAGCAGCAAGTCAGATTCACTGGACTCTTGGTTGCAGTGGCAGTGGAACCAGCTCTGGCAGCAGTAATGGTGATGATTCATCCAGTATGACTCATCTCAAACTACCCAAGCCTCCAACACCACCAGCAGAGCAGCAGCAGCCAGAAACTCTTCTTCTTCATCCAGTAAACAAGCCCAGTAGCAGATTCAGTGATACCAGTAGCAATAACAGCAGCACGCATCATCATTACCTGTCAGATAAGGAGTAGTAGTTGGAGGAATGGTACATTTCATAAAGAGACAGTCCCAATGAGTAGACAAAGCTAGGTATGCCCCTGGGGATCACACTCAAATTTGCTAGCTCCTCATGTGAGTTACTTATTTATTTATTTTTATTTATTTTTTTTTTTTTTTTTTTTTTTTTTTTCAATTTATTTTCTTTAAAGAGGACTTCCATTGAATAGCGCCTGATTTCTCTCTGCGTATCACTGTGCATGCATATAGATTTAAATATGTATGTTGTATACATGACAAATGCGTGTGATTACATGCATGTTTATGTTTGGATACCTATATTAGATTTATAATTAGTTTTACCTGTAAATACGCAAATCATTTTTTAATGTTATGCTAAAAGATACAAAACAAACTTAATTGTTATTGATCTGTTTATATTTGTTTACATCACTACAGAGAAGATTTACCTTGATAGTAAATCAATATTGATTACATTTTGGTTTTTTGTTTAACCTCTTACTTTATAAGTATTTTTAACTCATACATTAACAGATTTCGAGAAATTATAATCGTCTTAAATTCTTCTTTACTTTGAAAAGATTATTTAAAACTTTGCGCTGTTTATTTGAAAGTTACATGTTGCACATCCTTTTTTTATCTCTAAAACTGTTTTTTTTATTCTAAAGTATTTAAATATTTTAAAAATACTTTAATTTAAAATCTATTTCTGCAAATGCTCTTCTCTTATATACTAAATATGAATTCATTTTTTTAACTTGGAGATATAAACTGGAAAAGTGAAAATAATATTACCTTTAAATTATTAATGATAATGCTAATATTCTTTGTTTTGTTGTTGTTGTTATTTTTTTCACTATAAATATATTTTATTTTAAAAAATAACTAAAAAAATAATAATTCAAATCAGGCTTTTATAATCTAAAAGTGAAACTTAGTTGTCTGTTTAAAAATATTCATATATAACTTCTTAATCATTTTTGTAATTATATTTGTTTCTTGTAATTCTTCTTGCGAGACAAAGAACTTTACAAAATGATACATTATGTATGAATTATTGTCACTCATTTTCTAAAAGACTTTCAAGCCCTAGTAGTGTGAACAATCTGTATTCAAAGTCTGGTTTTGGCTAAATCCTGTTGGATTTGGTAAACAAAGTGCATCAGGAAATACTCTATTACAAGGAAGTTACATCAATATTTGTATTCATGCGTTTTAAAAATCAGCTTGATTTAAATAAACAAAAAATGCATTTAACAATAATGATAATCATCTCCCATATGGCAGGTGGGGTGGCATAAGCCAGTTTTACTTTTCACGTAAATACTTATCGGATAAATATGAAGAAATTGGTAACAAAGGAATAATGCACTTCTAACATTTTAAGACTTTCGTTATTACTTACAAAGATTTTTCCTATACTTTATCATTTTGGAAATTTCATTGTAATTGATCAAAAATAAAAAAAATCTTTTAAACTGTTTTGATAGCAGAAATTTGGTGTAATCTTTTATTACACTATGAAATTCTAATATTACTTTGTGAATTTTCATCATTATAATTCTTAAACTTAATTTCAGAAGTTTTACTTTACTTTTCTGAATCTTTTAAATGAATAAATTTGCATTAAATTTCATGCCTTAAAATAAAAATAAAAGTTCTTACCTGAATAGTGTGTGTATATATGTGTGTGTGTATATATATATATATATATATATATATATATAAACAATTCCAAATGTAATTAGTTCTTCTGCTCACAAAGATGTTGAAAGGTTTGCTTCAAAAATGAAACATTGGAATGAATGAGAAGCACTGTCAAACTTCCTGAATTTTTCCACTGTTTGCTTTGCCTTTTACTAAATTCAGAAAATTATGTGCATTTATTATGTTCATTTAACTATCTAAAAATGATAGAATGACATCATTGGATTTTGGGAATGAGTATTGCATTAAAGTTTTCTTTAATTCCTGTAAGTAAAATTAAGCTATTATTTTTTTTTTTTTCTGTTATTAACTACTTTAGTTGTAATTATTGCATCTAATTTACATTATATTCTCAATTTTAATTACTTGCAGCACAATTAAAGGTTCAGATATTTTCTTCAAATGACATATTTAAGCAAATGATAAATCTTAAATTTATCTCTTGTTTAAGTTATTTTATTTCTTCATGTGAAACTAAAAATTTACTAAATTTCTTTCATAGTTATTCCAAACAGTTTAAGTATTCATTATCTTCAGGTTAGTGTCTTGCTAGAAATATCCCAGAACGGTAAAAACTATTGTAAAAAAAAATATATAAACAATCTATCTGCTGTTATAAGTTATTAATGTTAAGTTACTTATATTGTTTAAATATTACTTCCTTTTGTTAACATGTTAATTCAAGAAATTCTGTATTACTGTCAATTCAATTCTAAATTTATTTATGACATTAAAATTGTTAACAGAATATATTGTTCCTTTGAAAAGATTTTTAAATATTTGAAGTGTTACATTATTGTTTAATACTATATGACATTATATAGATCTGATATTGATGTCTAAAAAAGACTTGAAGAAACAAAATTAACTGCTAGTACAATTAATTGCAACTAAGGACTTTTAAAAGTGCTTGCAATAATTGGTTTTAGTTAGAAATAAAGGATCACACTTGTTGCTGATATAACTTGATCAAAGTTTGAGCAGCCCTTGCATGAATTCTACTTTAATCTGGGATTTCATTTTTCTTAAATAATATTCACCATACTGTTAAAAAAAAAAAATTAGCATGTTCTTGATGTATCATGACATCTTCAATACGTAGCTGATAACTAATACTCTGAAAGAAATCCTTGGAAATTTAAGATAAAATTCTTTAACAACATATGACAATATTTTAAAAAAAAAACTATGCAAAATTAACTCTTGTTTGCAAGACAAAGACTTTTCAAATAAATAATTATTGATGCAAACAATTAAAAAAAAAAAATCAACATTATATAAATGTATATGTGTATAAATGTGTGTGTGTGTCAAGTCAAAGGATAACTGTTATCTTCTCTGCATAATGATGTAAAACTGTGCCTCTTACTTTTTAACCCTCTACCTTGAGTGCTTCTTGGGCCTTGTGCAGGGTGAATTTCATTGTAAAATATATATATATATATATATATATATATATATGAGAGAGAGAATACAAATATAAAGTTACTCGTTTATATGATTGGTGTTACCTTCAGCATGAAGCCTCCAGCAATCACTCCAACCACTCATCAGATGGAGTAAGTGCTGAAAGACCCACTACCCAAAATTTGACCAAAGAACCAAACTTTTCTTTAGACTGAGAACTTCCCAGCATCTCCCTATGCTCAAAGGAGTGCTGAAAAGTTCTCAGCCTAACTCTCTTCCCAAAATCAGTATTGTAATGGTTTTTCAAAAAATGAGTCAGGCTAAAATTTTTCAGCAGGTGTGTGTGTGTATATATATATATATATATATATATATATATATATATATATATATATATGGGAGAGTGTGTGTGTGTGCACATACTACATTTAACTTTGACTGATCCATGGTCAAATAGGAAGCAAAAAGTTTGTGTTGCACTAATCTTCTTCTTTGTATGGAGATCTTTGAATATCAGCATTTCATATCCTTTTTACCTGAGATTGATCGCCAACCACTGATGCTAGCAGGAAATGTATAATTGAGCCGCAAAGAATGTCCTGTATAATATATATAGGTTTATCAATATGTCTGTAGCCTATTGATGAAAAAGCATTTAAGACCATAAATATTTCTTTTTAAAGCTGATCTCTTTCCTTTGTTAATGCACTTAACCCAATGCTTCCCCTTAGATTACAAGAATTAGATATTATACATAGAAAATTTTCAGATTAAAATTTAACTACATATTTCTTAACCCATTCTTACATAATGAACTATAATCGAGACTTGGGTTCCAATAGAGAAAAAATCTTTGTTTCTAAAATTCAAAATGATTCATAGGAAAACATTTAAATTCAGTAAGTAATAAATAGATAAGACTATTGAAATATCACAATAGAAAAAATGTTCAAGATTAGATTAGTTTAAAATTCTTTTAATATTATGAAAATATTTGATGAATGTATAATTTTCAACTGATATCATGCTTAACATATTACAGCATTGACAAAATTAAAGACATGCAGCATTAAGGTATATGATATTCAGGTTAAAATTAAATCTGATAGATATTCATATATTTGAATAATATGTCATTTAGACTGATTCAGTCTTGGCATGATATTTTAGTTCTCTCTCTCTCTCTCTCTCTATATATATATGAAGAAATATAGTGTTAAGGTGTGCTATATTTATGGAATAAAGTGCTCAATATCAGAAATAGTGTATGTAAATATAAAAGTGAACATTGAACTCGGAGGCAACAGGCTGTTTCATGCTAGATTCAATTGGCAGGCCTGATACAGTTATTAACTAAATTTATATCTGAAAATTTTCACTGTTTGATTTATAAAGTAGCATTGAGTGCATTGACAAGTAAAGAGATTATGTTGAAAAGAACATTTTTGTTGCATAAGTAAATCTTAAATTAAAAAGCATCACTAAGTTACAGTCTTACTGAAAAGCTTATAATAATATTTTATGTAATTTTAAATCTTAAACATTTTAATTTGGTTTGAACTTAAATAAAATTTTCAATAAAATGAGTAATATTTTAAATCTCATGTGAATTAATATTTTAAGTTGTATAATTTGAAATAGTAAATATATTTTGATTTAATAGTGCATTAATTAAACTTAGTAAATTTCTGTGGTTGAAGTATTCAATATCTGTACAAGAGATTTAAAAAATGCTTATAGTAAGTATGTAGAAATAAAAAAAAATACTAAATGTAAATAAAAAGTATGAATAATAAAAATTATGGAGAGGAATGAATTTTAATTTCAAAATAAAATTAGCAAAGCCAAATTCAAATAAAAATTTAAGAAAAGTAAATCAACCCAGTAAACAATTAGGAAAACAAAAATTCAGTGAGAAAAATTATTTATGAAAATATTAAAGAATGATAGATGTACAACAAAAAAGCGGCAATGTATTGTTAGAATCCAATATGAAAATAAATAATGTTAAGTTAATGTTACTGATTGATGAATGTTGTATTACTAAAATTCTATTAGGAATATTACATGTTAATATTTTTTTGTTGCAACAGAAAAGAAAAAGGTTAAAACAGAACAATTTCAAAGAAACTTTTACTTTTTGTGTTTATTAAACAATGTTAAAAAATAGCAAAAATTGAACCTGTAATCAAATTTGAAATATTATAAAATTAGCATATACATATGCTTTAGAAATTAATTATTTACTTATCTTGGCATAAGTCCATGATAGTGAGACCCTCAATAAAAATTGAACTGACTGTACTAACAAAATGTTCCATGAGACAAGTTAGCTAACTTAGCTTAATGTAGGCTTCTTAGAAACATTCTAAATAAAATATAATTATTGTTTTTTTAGGCATGTAGTTTCAGCATTACGAAAGAAAAACTACTTAATTTACTGTTTTTGTATTTTTTAAATAATAACTGATGAATTTAGAAAGAAGAAAGCTAAATTTCAATAATCCTTAATCTGTAGCAATATGATTATTTATGAATGAAGAAATTATAGTAAAATGCAAGTTGATATTTCTACTACTTAGCTAATATAGATTTTACAATTTTATGAATGAATTGTCTAAAAATTCATTTCTTTCATGACATTTGTCATGATTGTGCCATGGTAACTATTTAACAAGACAAAATCTGTGCTCACTATATTAAAGCTTATGCAAAATTTCTTTTCTTATTAATATTTCAAAAAGTAATACATTTTTAGACACATTTTATTATTGAATCAAAAATTACTGAATTTGCAATTTCTCAGGTAACTAGAATATGCATATGTTTACTCTATTTTTACTTTTTATTTATCTATTTCTTATAAATTGATGCCAAATCATATCCTTGAGTAAGTTTATAACAAAAATCTCTAAGTGTGAATAAAAATAGTACAAATAGGTCACAAATACTGTTGCTTATACTATCATCAATTTTATTAATACCCTATTAACATGACAGTATATTAGTTTTATGAAATTTGGATTGAGCTAATTTTGGAAAGTGAAGAATTAACAGAAAAATAAATGCTTTTTCATCAGTTTTACCTCCATATGTAAATATTCAAATTTTGTTCAGATCAAGTGTATAACATAAAACTCAAGATATTGACTGGCTTACTGACTGTTATACAAATCTTATTTAATCCAATAAAAAAATGAAAAAAATGTAATAAAACTTTTTATCTTAATAAATTATATATTTTTAAAATTTTTTTAACCTAATCAAGACACAACAAATCAATAATTTCAGTTTTCTTAAAAATAAAAATTTGAATAAAAACTGAATTTTTGAAAACAATGAAGAAAAAATCTTTTTTCAATTACTTATCATGTACCTAAACTTCAAGTTTTATCTTTGTCAGTCATGCCTAAAAGATTTAAATCATGCAACCTGTTCAAATCCTACTATTTACCACTGTCATATGACATGAAACAGTCATGTGAACAGAAACTATTGAATTATAAATTTACCTGCCTTTTTAACAAGCTCTTATTTAACTATGTAACGCATCTATTTATAGAAAGTATGTAATCTGACATTTTTTATAAGTTGTTGGAAAGAACTTTTAAAGAAACTAACCAATGAGATGGCTTGTCTGATGACAAGACATGCACACTCAGAAACTCCCATTGGTTACAACTTTATTGGCTCTTTCGTGTCTTGTATTAAATATTATAAATATCTGATTACATCATCCTTTCAAGGGAAGAAACATTTAGATAATTTATTTACAAGAATTTAAGTACTTTTCTTATATTTAACAATGAGACTCAGTATTTGGGTGTTTCAGCATACAGTAATGGCTAGTGAACGTCTGGTTGACCATTACTAGTCACGAGTTTCATACTCATTCCATGCTCCATAATTCTGGCCTTGTACCAAATTAAGCAAAGCTGAGTAAATAACTATTAGTATATGTCTTGTCTTCCTGTCAGTCCAGATTGTTATTTATTCATTATAACATTCAGTATATAATTCAATATCATACAATTATTTACTGTAGATGTGTGTGTGTGCGTGCATGTATGTGTAATACAATAAGTACATACATATATACATATATGCAATCATTTAATATATCATTCATTATCATACAATTTACTGTATATATTTGTGTGTATAAATATATATGTATGTGTGTGTGTAGGATATATATATATATATATATATATATATCAATTTTAGTATATACAATTTACTGTGTAT